>JAYWIR010000228.1:0-23455 GCA_036172245.1 Raillietiella orientalis
AGTGGATGGGGAAGGTTCAACTACCTGCCCCCGCTTTCAATTGAGAGCTCTACGGACTGCACGTTTAGGCTGTGCAGCCTCTGATCTTAAAAGCACGCAGTCACATGATGGAAAACCTTCTTTATCTCATACAGCGCGCTGGGGTTGTGGGATCTGGCCTTTGTAGGCCCCAGCTTCGTGGCCGCCGTTGACGGGGCAGAGGCCGCAGCGCCCCACTCTTCGCTGCGCGGGGGATGATCTTGTGGGAGCGAACTTCTTCCCTTTTATCGGCACAAGGGACGACGTCGCCAGCAGCCGCTTGCTCTCCATTGCAGAGTAACCGGAGCTCTAGATAACCCACAACAAAAAAGAATTCGCTTAGCAGATGACACCCCTCGACGACGATGCCTGTGCAAAGGCGGCGTTGTCGTCAGACGCGTCCCGCGGCACATTCTTTACGGTCGTGTTTTGCGATAGCTCCGTTTGCTCCGCTGTTTGTGTTTTTTTCGTTGTGCTTTTGTGTTTTTGGTCAGATGGCCCGAAGACGACGAGGAAGAATAGGGAGGAGACCATCTCCGCTCTCGCTGTGGCAACATTGCTTGCAGTAGAGGGACGAGTCGTCTCCGCCGGAGAAGTTTGCTCAAATCGCTGGCGATGAGGCAGCGCAAGAAGCATTGCTCGCAGCGCAAGTCTTGACCTGCAAGTGTATGCTGCAAATGTGTCCAAGCGTGCACTCAGGTATTGGGTGGGTCAACTTATGCCGGAGCAGGTTGGGCTAGAGTTCGGCCGCGATCCCCACCTAATCAAAATTGCAAAGAGTGGCACTGTATAGATGATAAAATCCAACGAAAAATCATCACTTTCCATCCTCAGTAGCTAGCAAATACGTCTACGGGGAGAGAAGCAAAGGCTGCCTAGGACTGATGAAGCTTGCTAACGAGTCTGACATGTTTAATATGGATAGCTGCTTCCACTTACTTCGTCGGTAAAAAGGTTAGCGCGGAAAACTTTAAACGAATTGGTTCAGAAAAAAATCCGCGAAGCTCCGAAAGATGAAAATCTCGGAAAAATACTGACGAAGATTGCATGCAGAAGAACTACACCATCCAAAAGAGAGTGGCATAGCTTCTGGTCAAAGGGAAGGAAGGCCTTTAGAAGAGAAAAAACCTGCTGGAATTTCCAAGATGGAGAACCGATTACACAGGTCGACAAAGTCATCTCCATCACCAGCACGAGAAGAAAGCTTGCCTCCGGTGCTACGACACTGCAAAGGGAACTCGCATGTCAATCCTTAATCCCGAATCACATTAGTCATAGGAGAACCGTGCAGTGCTTGAACATGCATCACTCCTCAAGCTTTTTCTACACTAATAAATTACCACTCATGATTAAAGGAACACAAGTTCATGCAACAGCAAGACTAAATCAATCCTTTGCCAATCAACGCTGGACCAACGAAAAAGACAGAAGAACGCATATGTCGGCGTTGCGGGCCAGAGGACGAAATGTTGTCTAAGTGTAGATGCAGGAAACACGTTTTCTTGTCCATGGTACTCCGAGAGGGGATTCGAGAATGAATCCAGAAGGTCGCAGGTGGAGTCTTGTGCCAAGAAATCAGAGAGCGCCAGGGACAGCTTCCACCCTAAAACTGGGTGTCACCTCGCAAAAAGGGAACTGGATATGTGTGCCAGACGTTTGCTTCCCATACGAAAGTGGAAAAAAGGAGTTCAGCATAGCCAGAAGAACAAGGAAGGAGAATACAAGGACGTAGCAATGCAACTGAAAAAAGGGGAAAAGCAAACCAGGGTACACGCGTTCTTCGTTCGCTCTCTGGGAGCATGGGATTCCCGCGATGAAGAAGTATTGGAAGACATAAGAATAACAAAAAAAACGCTGGTGGATCTAAGGCAACAGATGGTGGCTACGTGTATCCGGTACCGAAGTGATATGTATACGGAGCCAAGGTGGCAAGGAAAACCGACAGCCAGTCAGAGAATCCAGACAATCCTCTTCCACCATAGGAAAGCAAGCAAGCAGAGGAAGCACCATAAAGATGAGGCGAGGAGTGCACAAGAGGAAGAGAATAGTAACTGCGAAAGAATGAACAGAGTTTTCTGCGACGAGTTATGTCATTGCGCACATTAACAACGATAAAGTTGGAAACTTCGAAGTGCTCAACACCTTCAATTTTTCCACTGATTCGCTGAAGCGTTATTCCCATGATCCCTTCGAAGAACCTGTGATTGCATGCGGCAATGAAAAAGCTGCATTTGACCACCGGTCTTCCCAATATGGTCGCGACGCTCCAAGTGACATTTTGGGCTATCTTGGGAAGACAAGAGACCTAATGAGGCTTCTGCTTCACTTCCGGGAACAATAGCTTCCTTGAATGGAATCAAGAATATGACGCTTCAGCTGATGAGTGGAAACACTCCAAGTGCTGTCCACTTGAAAATTAAGAGCGCTAGAGGAATTTTTAATTCGAACTTTGGAGCGTCGGTTTTCACCGTGGATCTTTGGAGCGTTTATTTGAATTAACTCTCCAATTCTTATTTCTCTCCTATGCACAGCTTGCCAGGAGTGCCGTGTGCAGACCGGAGAGAATGACCTCGACATCAGAGGCGATGAGGAAAAGAAGAACAAAGAAATAAACAAAAACACATGAACATTAATAGACTCTGAAAAGAGATTCTGAGACGGGAAGAAATCCCTGCCTGTTGGGAGTCGTCCTCTATCCTTTGCAGGGTGCTGGCAAGTTCGTCTCTTCTGTTAATCAGGTGGGCCTTTCTAGGATGTGGTGGATAGCGTCCCTGCCGCTTCCTGCTTCATCTCTCCTCGCCGTTATGCTCTTGCGCAGGCAGCAAAGCGCTGCTACCGATGCGTCGTGCACGAAGAGAGGTCTAATTACGTCCCTGGGGTTGCCAAATGCGCTCCGGAGGTTCGTCGCTGGAAAGCGTCTTCATAATGGTCTCACGGCAACACAGTCCTCAAGCAGGTGCGGCAAGGTTTCCCATTCCCCGTTCCTGCTGCAATGAGGATCCACAACTCCCTGAGTACGGTGGTTGCGTTGGAGGTCTTAGTGAAACAGCAAGAACGCCGCCTGTTGCCATTTGAGAGGGAGGGTGCGGTGATTCAGGAGGGATGGGGGCCGCACGAGATCCTCACGGGGAATGCTCAGCAGCTCACCCCAACACACAACTCCCTGAGGCTGCAGACTTGGAATCGCAGCACTGGTTAGCAGGATCGTGGTCCAGTCCGCGAGCGTCCTTCTGCAGCATACTGTCTAGCAGAAGACTTCCTATCTGGCTGTCAGCTTGCAGTTGCCAAGCTTCTCGCGCAGGGTTGGCAACGCGGCTGTATGGGAACTTCGTCCTTCGTCCTTTGCACTTGGTAGGTTGTATGATCATCCCTTGGAGTGAGCAGTTGTCGCACATGCATGGCTGCATGTACAGGTTCGGTCGTTGCGCTTCGCCTATGTGTTTACAATTCCCTAAAGTCAGGCACTACCGTTCGCAGGGTGGCAGGTGATCCATTGGTTTTTCCTAGTCAGTGCAGCTATGCGCCGCAGTTGCAGTTTGCAAGGGGTCGTTGGAGCTTCTCCGTGCAAGGAATGAAGAGAGTTCCTCGCAGCGGGCGCCTGTTCCGACCAGGAGACGTGTAGGTTTGCACCAGTGGATATTCGAGAGCTCTGAAACTAGCTCCAGGAATCAGCAACTCGCTCCAGAGCTACAGCTCCTAGCGTTATATCACTTCAGCTGCAGCTCTAAGTGATCCAGCTTAGGAGGGTGAAGTCACCGTCGAGTCGCAAAGCACACATAAACTTGAAAAGGAAAAGAGACTTTACTTTGCCCCACAGGGCGATGCGGAGGAGATCCTTCTCCCTTTTCATTACACTGCTGGGCGAGGGGCAAACAAGAAGCAGGGAACGGAAAAGGGGGACCACGAAGCTGTTCCACACAGTGGCTCGTTTCTTGCCATCCTGGAAGGGGCCTAGAGCCTGTTCTGCCTTCATGGTTTTGGGTGAGTCAGAGCCTGAATCCCCTCATTCTGGGTGCTCCACTGCTGGATTCCTGACCAACGAGAAGCTCTATACTCAAGAATGTTGCAATTCTACGGAAAAAGCGTTCGAGGTTCGCTCGCAACCAACAAAAACAGTCTGCTTTTCTCTTGAGATTAACTTTGATAGTATTTTTCTGGTGCAAAGAAATGGAATGTGTTTAAAGTACGCGAATTCAAACTCACATGACTACGTGACATGAGATGCTAGTCTGACCTAGAACGAGAAAAAAAACGCATTTGCGTTCATGCTTGAACTTTGAAAAGCAAAGGTTTCGTTGGCAAAATCACACTTGTGGAGTGTTGAAGATTTTCGAAGAATCTCCCATTTGCGTTTCATCATTCAGAGGTTGCTAGTAAAATATCCAAAGAGCTTTAAAGGTCTCCAATCGAGAGTTCTGACGCACGTTAGACAGAACAGACAGAAGACGGAAGACAGAACCAGTGTGCAATGCAAAGGACCAGTATCCCTTCTTGTGTGTTCAGGCCATCAAAGTGATTTACAATGACCTGTGGAAAATTTTGAGCTGTCTTATAGACCGATCACTTTGGTCATAATCTCTCTAAAAAGGTTTGTGTGAGTCATGTAAGAACTATCCCCAAGGATTCTTTTATGATCTATAAAGATTTGCATCCGTACCACTCAAGTGTTTTCTGTTCTGCGTACACTGCAAGTACCTGGTGGCTCTTCACCGTTCTTATGCCTTCCGAATGTTCTTCTTGAATTTCCCTGAAATGTGCTTCATTCTGCACCTCCTCCCATTTCACTGGATACATAGGACTGCATGCATAGTCATGCAGTTCATGGACGCAGTGCCATTCATTCACTTCGGGACCACCTGAGTGCCATGGAAGCCAAGAGCCATTGAATAGCTGCTAAGTTCATAGACATCTGCGCTGTCGCCATTCTGCAGGATTTCAGTATTTCCTAACAACTGCAAAAGCCGACAGATAAACAGTGCAGCTGATAGACACTGTTGAGTGGCAAAAGCTTCTTTTCAAGCGCTTCTTTGTAGAGCGCTCACCTCTCCATACGACTTCATGCAGCAGATGAAAGAGAATCAGCCCACCCCTTCTGTAATCGCCAAGAACTTTAGATGCTCAGCTACTTTACCAAAGTATCACCCTGATGTCGTTTTCTCTGAGTCGTGTTTGGTCAGGGATTTCCATCCAGAGTCGCGGCTGTCGACTGCCTCACTGAAAATCTGAAACCTCCTTTCGTGGGGTCACTCGCCGTCGATCGAGTGGAAGGTGTGCGGTGATGCTGAAGATTTGCACTACGCATCTTAGGAGGATTGCTGCCACCAGGAAAGTTGCGTGGTCCCCTTCTACGGGTAGCGCATTGAGCGCATGAGTTCCAGGGAAATGAGGAAAGAGGCGTGTCCTCTCGTGTCTTTCAGAGCGCCAGTCATCCTATCCAAGCTTCCACGTGGAAGACCACGAGCTATAATTCGTTCTTACAAATGCTCGATCTTCCGTTCTTCTGATAGGGTGCAATGAGGATGTTCCTGGGTGTGCAACGAAAGTACACTCTATGAACACATCTCAAACACAGTGCGTCCTTTTTATTGATGGACGGCGATCGCTGTCCTGAATTTTGCTGTTTTCCTTAAGGTGATTTAGCAAACGTCACAAAGCAGTCTTGTTGACGAAATAAGCATTCTATAAGGATTGGCGTGTTCTCATATATTACTTGTTGATTTGGGAAAGACCTGAAATGAAAGTTTTGTTAATATGTAAACTACATTGCCTTGTATGTGTTGCCCTGCTTTGGATTTGGTGTTTCAAGTACACAGAACGGTTCTGACCACTTCATGGAAATCTTTCAGTCGTGCGTTTCCCACAAGCACGATAGCGACGAGAGAATTAAGACCGATACGTTGGGCTGTTACACGTTTATAAGGATGCCGACTATTGCTTAGGGTACTTAGGTGAGCCTCTTTTGCAAAAATGACTATCGCTGCATGAGCAAAGCAAGAAAGAAAGCATTTATAATTGTAATTTAATTTCGAGTTCGAGGACACGTTAGGGAAACTTCATCTTTTGCCTAATGTGATCAGGGAGCGGGAAGAAAAATTGCTGTTTTGGCTCTTCTCGTATCTTTCCTTGCAGCAGACCTCAGCCTGCTAAGCAGCAGATAGGCAAAAAAGGTTCGTAGGCGAATGTGGAGAACGTGAAATGTCTTACGTTGGCACGTAGTTGCGTTGAATTTTGCAATCGCAGTCTGGCGGCCCTCTTGATGTGTAGACACTGACTCTGCGAGGTCTTCCTGAAAATGTCTTTAAGTGGCATCACGGGTTTTCCGAAGAGCGTTCACACAGTACCGTGAGGTAAAGCATGCAGTAGTAAACAGCCCTTGGATCAGTATAGGGTCTCATTTTGATGCCACACTTCATGGATCGATTGTTCACCGTAAGGAAATCGAAGCAACAGGCATCACAGTGATGGGAAAAAGTCAGGTCATCATCACCTCGCCACAGGCCAGCGAGAAGGTTACCAGTGAGAATGAGAATCAGCATACAACGGAACTGAGAAAACAAAGTACAATATCTCAGAATTCTGAGTGTGTGGAAGGGAAATGCTGCTGCTATGCGAATCAAGTGGAGCAGACATCGAATTTCTTAGCATTGCTTCACTTCAGCGTCTCTTTGTAGAGAGTATCTAGGCATGCTTACCATGTTACCACGGATCAAACCATCAATAAGAATTATTATAATACTCTTACGATCTCCACAGAGCCCTTACATAAAATAACATCGCAATCGGGAAATCTGATTACCAGAAGTGCACACAATTCGCGCACCCTACGCACACAAATAAGATATTCAAGTCAAGTTCTAAAAATCAAAGAACGCATTGCTGTTCTCTACAAGTGCTATTTCTCTGAGATTTAATTTTCATGTACATGCAGTAATGGTACTGTAGACATTTTCCGCATGCTCGCTTCCGTAAAATAGAAAACGTATTGAAAGGGTCAATGGCAATATGGGATTCAGCGTGAACCAACACATTGAAATGGATCCAACTGAGAAATAGAACACAGGAATCAGGGTTGCTATTTTTTCATCACAGGTGGGTTGGGCAAACGGCCTTATGAACAGCACACATTGCAAGTGCCCCTTGGGTTCATTCAGTACTCAGAACGTCACGGGAGCTGCTCTTCGACTCCCTCTGATAAAACCCGACTGCATGCACTTGGAAATGTCCTCGTCAAAACAGGTAATTGTTCTTCTCCTCTATTCGCGCTGGAGACCATGAACATGAGGAGGTTCTTTCCTAACCTATCCCATAAAAATTGACGAACCGCACGTCATCACCGGAAGAATAGTAGCAGCGAATAGTAGTAAGCAAAGCTCATTAAGAGGAGCGCTCGGCCTACCTCCAGAAAGACGCCAAAACCCTTCAGTGTGTATATCCACAAGAGAGACTGAAACTTTCCACAAAATTCTTTCCTTCGGCGGCGATATTCCTCCCCACTTTCAGTAGACTGGTAGATGGCGTGCTCAGGGAAAGTGCTTGAAACAGAAAAGATGTTCGCAGTGAGCAACTGCATAAGGTTTTCACAAACATTCTACTGATGAGTGCATGCGCGGAAGGTGTGCAAGAAATTTATTCTTCAAGAAAAACCCCAACACACGCCTGCACCCATCACTCAACTGTAACAAAGTGGATAAAGCCGATTCACCGTATTTATCCACATCTCTTATCCTCATTTTCTGAATGTCCTTTGAAGCTCTTCTTCTTGCTCTTCTTTCATGTCCCACCTGTATCAAAAAAAGGACAAAATAAGCGATGCAAACCTTCGACAAAATCGAAAACGAAAAATAGAAATAAAAAAAGTTGTCTTTCAGGGACTAAATGTGATCCATTAATGCACGGAGGAAGTGCATTAGAAGAAGTGCATTGAATTTCCATTTCTCCACCATGTCAAATCGTTAGCCATGTTGACTTTGTGTGTTCGAACGAGGAAGGTCGGATGTGCTACTAAGGAATGCAAAGGTTAGTCATGGGAATCATTTCTGCATTAAAATCCGGGTCAGGGAAAAATGCAGACAACCACGCTCTTCCGCCGTGAAGTCTTTCCTCTACGTGTAGGTTTCTTGGAAAATGGAAGATGCTGTGATCGCCAAAACAGAGTTTCTTTCCCTAGAATTCGCAAGAGCATGAAGCTGCTGTTTAAATCAAGACAACCATCGTGTGATTCTGGGAAGCCTGAGCAGGTAGCAATAGCCCACTCTCTGTGCTCCTTCCACCCATTTCTTCTTTTAAGAAGAACCCTTGCAATGTTACAGTGTTCCGCAAGTCAAAACCAAGTCTTCACCGATCTATTTACTTCTTGCATTAACTTCGTCTTCTTTCATTAGCTTTTTTTCGAGTTACAATATTCAATCTTATAGTGTGAAACTGTTTCTAAGTATTCATTTTTCCTTTAATTTTAAGAAATTATCCGCTGGTGCATCTACTCAAATGATTAAAAACATTACGCTCAGAAGTTTGCTTGAAAAATCATAACCAACGAGAGAACAGCTGACTCTGGCTGCAAAAAAGGTGCAGATTAATCCTTTACAGGGAAGAATCTGGAAAGGCTTTTTCTTAGTTCGAGTAAGATGGCTGCGATCTCCAAACTAAATTGTCGTTTCAAATCGATCCATTTGCATGACTTGTTCAAAGAAATGAGAGAGTACAAATGTCCTCCAATGGTCGCTGGCGCAGAAGCAGCAAATAGGCTGTAGCCAAGGCTCTGACAAAACATCAAAACATTGCGATCGCAGCAGTTGGCGAGAGTGGCTTTGGCGAAAAATGCCGCCTCATATGCACAACCGTCTAGAGCACAGGATAAGTGAATGCTGGCCTCAGGATGCAACAGTATCCTTCGGACAAAGCATGTCCGAAGAACAAGGCGTCCCTCTGTCAGAGACATTTTTATTGGACTTCAAGCGACTATGACGTTACACTCCTTCCAGGAAGCAAGTAACATATGGAGCTCAATCCCAGCGAGGCTGCAGCCGAAACTGCTGCTTGCATACCTCTCTTCACTGTACAGGTATTGGTTCGTGTACCGAAGAAACGATTGTTTCCTAGCCATCCTCGTTCCATGAGAGATGCGAATCTCTTGACGAACGGCTGCAAGGAATTCTTGACGCATGGAGCTATATAGAAAACATTTAATATCTCTCCCAATATCTTTTTTAAAGTCAGCTGTGTGTTTCAAACAAAAGTGAATCGGCATGAAGATGCTCCTTCAGTGACAGCTTTAGATTTTAGGAGACCTCAGCAACGCGTGCTTTTGACTGAGGATCCGTAGAGCCCTCGAGTTCAACAGCTCATGCTACATCGAGGACCTTAAAAAGGATGCCGATCGCTGAAAATAGTTCCGAAATAAGTTCTTTGCCTTCCACGAGCTGGAAGACTCTCAAGGTGCTTAATAGACGTATATTGTCTCTTCCTCTGTTTGTATCTTCTGCAGTGCTTCCCGATTTCTCTTTTTGCCACTCCCTGCTTATTCTCTGCATCCCACTGTGTGTTTCTCTTCTTACTGAGAAGCGTAGGTTACTTTTTCCGTAATGCAGTGACTTCCGCTCCTGGAAGTAGACCTCTTTTGAGGAAGGATCAAAGTAATGTACAATTATCACAGACCACAAAAAACGTTGCATGACACTATTGCCAATTTTCAGAGGATATTTTTCCAAATAGAAGTACACTATACTTTGGAATTGCAGGTTGTGTTCCACTGCAGTACGCATCAGAGCAAACTCGAATCACATGTTGTTATCCAGGGCTTCTTTCGGAATGCTTCCAGAGGTAGTGCTTGATAAGAAATACATGCTTGAAATCTTTGTCTCATTTCGAAAGCAATTGATGGAAAAACTGAAATAGCTGTTTCCTTGGAGATCTGTAGAGCCAGACTGCAAATTATAGTAGAGATTTGTAACGTCAATTCTCCGAAGAGATTGTTTCTTTCTGGTAGGATGAGCCAAACATGCTAACCGGCTGCTAACCACAAGAGAGTTTGTGAAAATGGAAAGCACAACGAAATGGTGCAGCAAGATGAAAGGCACTTATTCATGAGCATCCCTGTCAAAAGAAAATGATCACTGGATTCCTCAGTTCTGCTAATGCTGTGTCAGAAGCGGCTGTAGCTTTAGTTTATCTGCAACGCGACCAAATGAAGACAGTCTGGCGAAAATTCACAGCAGCATTGCTGCTTAAGAACCGAGATTGCAAATAAGCACGTGATGCTGTGACGGTTTCATGAGTGGTTGGCATATGCCTTCCCTCATCGGAGAAAGAGACTCCATAGCTGGAAGCAAGCCTTGTTTTAAAGTAGCCAACTGTGGAGAAATTCATGATCCAGTTAATTGCGGCAACCCATTCATTGCAAGCATTCCTGGCTGCTTACCTTCACGTTTTCTGCGGACACAAATATCAATTTTTTTACTTCCATTTATCGGAACGATGTTGCACCGAGGGCATCAGCATGTATCTGTCGATGGCACAAAAAAGCAAGCAGCCTCGGGAATTCTACCTAAACTACAAGAACGGAACGAAAAACAAAGATTTGCGTGTTCGGCTCCCGCCTTCAAGAGCCTCACGCGAGAAAACCACGTTGAAAAACACAGATTCCAGGCACAGTAAGGTACCATCGTGTGCGATGGAAGAGTTCCTCTTGAGTGCACCTGCTTAAGACCAGCATTGCATAGTTATTTTAGTACTAAGGGCCTCGAGTCAAAGGTTGCAAGGAAGACGCACTGAACACTGCACTGCAACGAGAACGAATATGCAGTGCAGATGGCGGGAAACTCAAAATATCTTGAAGAAAGCATGTTCCATTGGGAGCATCCATCAAATATCTCGGCCTCTTTAATCTATATTCCCGTGCTCTTCACTATAGCAGTTTCGTGCTGCGAGTTCCATGTCTAGCTGCAATTGGAATCACCTGAAATGTCGAAAAACACGTACAGGATGTTTAGATGTTTACCAACATATAAATCGGGGGGTGACTCAAAAGGGGGACTTTTTCCTTACACCTGCTGGAGTCCGAGCTCGAGCTACTCCGGCTTCAGTGATCACGCAAAACGTCGCACGGGAAGCCCGAATACAACAGCAGGGCCACCGACTCCTGCCACTTCACAGGGAAGCTGTGGATGTTTTTCAGCACTGAGGGTCTTTCAAAATCTTCTGAAGGAATTCTGGCAGCATGTTTCAGCGTAGAAGTCCTCTTGGTGGGACACTTGGGATCGCCACGTCTGTGAACTGGCCCGTAGTACAGCCACTTCTCCCTCTAAAGTCGATGTCTCTTCGCCACTATGTCGCTGTCCACATGCTCTCTCAACAAGGAGATTGCTGCGGCAAGGGAGGCTGTTCCAGACCTCGCATACTTGGATCGATGTGAAATGATCTCCTGGAGAGAATACCATCTGCAGATGGAGTACACCAGTCGAATCCATGACTACAAACCCGCGTCGTTGTACATTTTCCGCGTGAGTACGGTCTCTTGTAGCCAGGCACTACCGTACGCGAAACAACAAGAGATCTCTGCGTTCTGCTTTGTCATCGCAGTCACCAGTCGGAGCTGAAGTCAGCATCCGGCCACGACTCAGCCGCAGAAATCAAGAAAGGACATACACTCCGATCCTAATACTTGCTTCTTCTTGCTTACGAGATACTTGCTTACGAGAATCTGCATACAAGAGGGTGTCCTGGATCCCGTTATACTGCTGTCGGGAAACAAATTCTGAGAGGACATCCGCAAAACTGAACTCACTCTGTTAAGCCGAGCAGGAGGTCCGATCCCCATCCAGACGACAAGGAAACAGCACCCACCCAAGATCGTGCCTGCGAGCAAGGAGCTTTGGGAGAATTCCATCCTAGTAATCCCCTGATTGTTTCCTGTTTCTAGTGACACAAAGAACTGGGTATACTACAAGTCCAAATTTACCAAAAAGAATAGAGAAGCAGGAACGCGGTGGCTACTACCACCAATTCCGCGTGCTCAGGTGCATCGAAATGGAGAGAAGAAACTTCAACCATAGAACGCGCGAAATGTGGAAAAATCAAAGGAACTTTGAATGTTTCAGGATGCATCACAATAACCATTCTCTCATACGTGAAGAGATCAAGGCACAGATGCCCTTCAGAAAGCTTCCAATCGCTACGGAAGCAATACCGTTTAAAAGTTTGCGATTGGAGCGACGCTCTGGAGGAGTGAATTGTCGTCGGACACCATGATATCTTCCTGATGTTTTAACACAGGGGAAGCCAAAGTGGGTCAAGGATGATATACTTTGCTGTTACCCAGAAGATGAGGATTGCAGGGCATGTGATGTGTACACGAGACTTCATGTCTTGATCCGTCCCAAGATGCGTCAAAACTAGAAAACCCTGAAAAGGGTTTGCCAGTTTTGATGGCAAATCCTATCAGGGAAGCTCAGCATCTCTATCAACCTTAAGAGCATGATAGAACTGCCGAACAGCTCGGATATGGAAGTCTTTGCCGGGATGTTCAGGGAAACGGAAACGTCTCCCGCTACAACCCGATTTTAGGGAAGACCATCGCTCTATTCTTCACCGCTATCCTAATATGATTGTGGCAGATGAAGGCAAACAGCACTGCCGTATCTCCCTTGGAAATCCAGAAAGGGCTTTGTAAAAAAGATTGGTATTCGGCATTCTAGACGAGTGCAGACCTGAGCATATTGATACATCCTCAGAAGGATTGAGAATACTCTCCAAACACACCCAGCGCTCGTTCCCCCTAGTCTAAAACATTGGTGTAGTGAGGTGAATCGAGCAAGTGTAGGAAACATCCAACAGAGAAAACATTTATTAAATTCGTGCACCCCATTTGAGTGCATGAATGGAAAAATGAATTTATCTATCCTTCAAAGAACTGTGAAACGCAAGTGTGTGTCCCGGAGTGTCATAATACTGGTGGAGAACGGCAGCAAGGAGATCACCTGCAAAAGTAGTCAACTCACCGAAGACCTTCACACGCCGCTGAGCATGGAAGGCCGAGGAATTATTCTTCCACGGAGGATCGGTCTTTCATTCTCCATTAGAAAGCCATCGATGTATCCGAGCGCGATATTCTTGCGGCCTCGGAGATCACCCCAAAGTGCACGTCATTTGGGGGAAAGGCAGCTTTCCAGGAGTTTCCCCACCACGCACAGCGGACTTCATGCGGCGCCCTTTTCCGCCGACAGGGCAAGAATTTCTTAAAAACCGGGAATCAAGGGGATATTCTGATATCTTTTTTGTGAGGAAGCCCAAAGTTTGAAACGAGTGCGGCGAAGCGGAACATTTCAGGGATAGGAGAACGAAAATCGAGTGTCGCGGAGCTACAAGCAACTTCTGCACATCAGGCGGGCATGCCCTGCACTTGCGACAGAAACTTCTCGCTCCAGTTTCAAACCGCCTGCTGCCTACGACGCGACATCCACATTGAAAGAGGGCTCTTTATAGACAAATGTTCCCCTTTAAAATATTTCATTCCGAAGAGAAGTGCTAATTCTCGACCACGGTGTCCAGGAAGACAAATAGCGGGCTTGGTGGCCAGTAGCTGCGGAGGCACCAAGAAAAACGCCCTGCGTACACCAAGGAGTCAACCCTTCCGCGTCCTTGTTACTGGGCAAGGAACGTGGTGCAGCACCCACCTACAACGGATGCTAGGTAGCCGTGAATCGCTGTGACGATGTCCCTGTCCCGACACCACTCAGGTGACCGCAGGAAAAGACACGACAGGAAGGAGTCGGTCAATTCCGCCTCACCATGCTCGAAGTTCGGAAAGGAGATCGATTTCAATGCGTGAGAAAATCAATTTTCCCGAGTAGGACGTACCCGAAAGACCAAGTTCCGAAGATGAAGAACAGCGGAGGCCAAAGAGGCCCACTGCAGCAATTTCGATTGTAGACAAGCTCATAGGCTGATGAACCACCTGCAAGCATCCGCCTAGAGTGCAGTGGCAAGGTGAAAATGGGGATCGCCAGGGCTGTCAACCGGTACGTGGTCCTAGCACCTTGCGAGTCTTTTACAGAAAACCTCGCATTCCAAAATGCTCCCTCAAAGAGAGGGGCGCTGCAACCAGCGAGCTTTTTTCCACCCAACCACACTTGTTGAAACGTACGATGATCTGTGGTGAACAGCCATTGCAAAAGAAGTACAGCAATCGCTACTGACACTCCCAGCTCGGCGGCTTTGCTAAGGCACACTCTGGATTCCAGCGCTTCGGAAGACAAAGGTGCTGGTAATGAACTCGTTTTGACCCTCTACTAGAGGAGAAAGTCCCTCAATAGGACGCCGTGCCTTGCAAAGAACTAGTTTTTGAAGTCTCCAAGGATAGTAACATAGTGCCCAAATGCAGAAGCAGTTAGTCGACTATTCGTAGAGGCGGCATTTTGTATGGGGTACTTTCGAGTCTACGAAGGGTGTAGAAGAGTCATTTCACATTCAGCGCATTCTTCTTGATACAAGGAAGGCGCGAGGATTCACGGAAAACACCGTGGTGCATATCTCACTGGGAACAGCGTGAGCTATCTGAGCAAATATTTTTCCACTCATCGGGCATCGTTTCAAGACATCTGCAGGCATCCCCTCCAAACGAACGACTCAGAGGAAAACGGGATACTCTCAAAGCGCATCCTTCTCCGCAGGAAAAAAACAAACAAGCTGTGAGTAATTCACGGCTAAGTTTCTCGTCTTGCTGAATTCCTGGGGAGGCATTTTTCAAGCACACTAAACGATCTCACTCCACGCCTTGGAAACCACTGATGAATTCTCAAATAGTAGCACATGGAAACGAAAAAGTTCCCGTCGTGTGTGTGCAGCGTGGATTACTAGACATCCGTATCCTCAATTTTGCTATCATCATCCTTATCAGAAAGATTGGGCTCCAAGACAGGCAGATCAGCAAGATAAGTTGCCTTTTTCTGTAGGCAGAACTGTGTGTCATTAGTAGAGAAAAACACGGATGTGAGCATATCCACACGTGGCAAAAAGCCTCACGATGTGAGGAAACCGCAGCTTGCGTTTGCCCTACCTCGAATTCCGCTTTGAAGCTGCGCTGCATCCATTTTTAGTACGAGTTCTGACCTTGGGTCAGCATCCCTAAAATCAATATTGCTCAACTTTTTTCTTAGCAATTTCAACTTGAAATTCCACAACGTCTACTCTAATGCACTGCTTCCGGTCTTCCGTCTACAGTCTATCCCTTTAAGGCATCTTTCAATGCGTTGGGTCTCCCATTTTGCTCTTGTTAGTTCTGTAGGTGTTTGCGTTTCTCCCTAGTTTTGTGCACTCTCGGCATCCTTCCTCTTTTTCCTCTTCGCGATTCTCTACGCCGCGATCTCCGTGTTCCAATTATGTCGTAAGCAGCAGATGAGATTTGGTCAGAGAGCAACGAATTCCGTCCTGCGGACACGGAGCTGTCGGGATTTTTACTTTCGGATTTTTCGTTCGGAACTTTGGCATTTTGGTTTGCTTCATGCCAGACGGTGCACCAAACCACTGAGGACGTGCCATGCCTCTTAGAGCAATCGCCTTGCCAAAATTTAAGATTCATCTTTTTTAAATCCACTTCAAGTTTGTGGGTGTTTCCCTTTTTAATCGTAATCCTGCGATCTTTGGCTTGCTCGGATTCTCTTTTGCTATCCACGGATTGGACACAATGAGAACGGAAATAAGAGGAGTTCTGAACCAGTTTTCGGATATGACCATACAAAGATTCAAAGCAAGGAGAATCGGATTGATGCTTTTTGAAGACATTGCGTAAAAGAGCTTACGTGTTTCCCACTTCAAAAGGACACGCAATTTCCACGATCCCTTTCACCATTTGAATGGCCGTGTTTTTTTCTATCAACTGTGTGAAATCTCTATCCAGCTGCTCGCCCGGAAAGTACCGTGGCTTCTCGACACGCGAATTCAGTGACTATGATCTTCGGTAGTATGGGAATTGGCGGGGAATAGTGCTGTTGAAGAACAGAATGGTGAGTATTTGAATCTTGGTTTCAAATAGTGACAAGGGTCCATTTGGCTGTTGCAAAACTTGACGCAGTGCAGAGTGTGCTCTTTGGGGGGAAGCACGGAATTTTACGGCTTCCAGTTTCCCGCGAGAAAGGTTTCCGAGATCCTCCTTCATTCTTCTCTTATGTAGAAAATAAAATGCCGTTGCAAAACAAAAATAGTCTCCTATGCATGCAGTTGGGAATTGTCAGTGTTTGTCGACGTACGATGCTCTTTTAAGTTCTGAGTGAACACGAAACGCTAACGTCGACGATGCTCTTTTAAGTTCTGAGTGAACACGAAATGCTAACGTCGACTGTGAGCGGATGAGGAAACGCTCATTTGATTGAGCATCAATAGAATGATAGCAAAATTAGTCGTGGAAGCAGCATTCCATTGACAAGGCTCTGGACCGGTAAGAAGATTCCGAGTGCGGCAAACTCATTGGCCGTTTCCAGCACGCTTTATTCTTTTCTGGGGGGGCGCCGAAAAAAAAATGAATGTCAGGACAGATAATGCATAGGTTCTATGAAACACTAATCTGATGTGAAAGTGAAGAGCAGCCTGAAGTGAACGATGAACCTCTTTTGATTTTTCTAGTCGAATTTATTGCCTTGCTAGCCGAATCACAACACCCTTAGAGCGCTTATAGGCAGGCCAACGTAGCGTGTTAAGATTGTCGTTTTCCGTTATGTAGTCAGCCATTTTGAATTCGATGGTGTTGGATATCGCGCCACCGGGAGAGGTAATATTCTTGATGGTTCGTGGGATACAAGGTAGCATGGGTATCTATGCTTCGATTCCGTGACTACAGAAGATACTGAGAGCGGTGACGACAGGTGCGATTCCGTCTTTATTCAAATCCCGCAGTAACATATTTCCTCCTACACGTATTTGACTTCTAATGATTGTAATTTATTCTTTCAGTTCCGATCTGTTGCAATTTTCATTCTCGTGGTCGCCACGCATGATGCTGGTTTCTTCTTCTTCGGCCCTGCGCTCGCTGATGACATCAGAATAGCTAAAACATGCGGAATTTGCCGCATGGTCCTGGTGGAAGATCGAAGGCCACCCAACCCATGTGCAATCCGTTATCATCCACATCAGAAAGGAATCCTGCCACAGAACTGCACGGTGAGAGTGGAGGTACTGCTCCTATCAGCTCTCTATCCAAAAGACTTGACAAGCGCTGCAAGATGGTTTCAGGAATGACACGAAATGTCTCTATCGACTTTTCCGGAAGTCCAAGCCTTTGCCATTGCGATATACTCTGCTCCTCTCCGTGGGAGTAAGTAATTTCATCATGAGAGCAATACTCCAAGGGGACCACGTGCCTCTGCGCAACAGACAGAGGAATGTTTGAAAAAGAAAATCACGAAAAACATCTGATTGATGATTTCGCGAGCTCTTTCTTGATGAGGCCGGCATCACGGGTGAAGGACAGATTTGTTGACATGTATCAATAAGAAGGCTGCTAACTTGGATTGGCACGTAAATTTTCTCCGTTCAGAAATTTAAAGAGGACGCAGTTGGTTTACTCACGCAGATGCAGCATTTTGCAAAAGCAGAAAGCAATAACTTCCGGAGAAACCAGAGGGTCGTTTTTTTTCACTCTCTTGAGAAGACGTTTTTTTTTTCTGATTTTTTTTACGTCACGTGTGAGGAATGAGCAGCTTGAAGGGCGGTTTCCTGAGCGTAAGAAAACATTTCGGAATCCGGATATACAGAACAAAATAGAAAACAGTGTGCACAAAACAAGGTATTTTGCATATTAACGGAACTTTCATTTTAGGAAATTAAGTGATAATCGAAAAGTACTGGCGCCAACGCCTTTCTCGTTGAAATGCTATTTCCAGATACGGGAATGCACACTGTGGCTTTCCAGAATATCAGACTAGATTGACAAAAATGTCCTGAGGACTTTTGTACTCTGCAATAAAAAAAAGCATGTTGTGTGATTATGGTACACATCGCTCAATGACCTTATGCACATCCTATTTGATAATAGCCATCCTCATTCGATGAAACAGCTTGTTGATTCCGGAAACTTGATTTCAGAATTACCAATGGTCGCCTACAGAATCCCATGTGGTTTTGAAATCCCTGAATGTTCTTTAGCTGTTTAGGTAATTCCACGCAAAGTCACCTCTGTTTGAAAACAGTGGGAATTTTTTTCAAAGAATATTGAAATGAAGGACTTCGTGGCCTGCGTTTTCGAACTGATTGCTCTACGGACGGGACACCGATTCCGTTTCTAGGCGATCGATACATGATAGCAGAACAAGAGATCGTTTATGGTTTTCTTCCCTATTTAATTCGGCTAAATGTTGCGAGAATCCGGCTGATCCGGTTAAAGCACAAAAAACAACCGAGCGATGTTGTAGGTCAGTTGCACTTTGTGGGGCCTAATTTATGCTTCCCGACTTGCGCCGTGATCACCTCACTGCGCATTCCCTCGAATCCTCATGCAGGGTTTCGCCTTGTTCGCAGACCACAGACACAGAAGGTCCAACTCCTCCGGGACCGCCAGCAGTTATGGAGGGAATGCGGTACTCGATCTCCAATTCACTGGACCACACGAAGATCGGTCTTCCGCAGAGAAGACAACGTTTCTTCATTATAGGGCTAGCGGAGTGTGAAGCAGTTGCTGTATTACGGCGAGAAAGTGCTCCGTGGAAGCGGCCACGCCGCGAAGATCTCATCCGAGCATGTGCTAATACCCTTCAGGAATGAACTGCTCACCGAAAAAGGAGTGCAGGCCTGTGGACATCAGACAAAAGTGCCTGTAGCTTTGCGCTGTCGGGAGCTCTTCTGAGCGCTGGTGCAGAAAAAGCCACATTGGCAAAAAGATATGGAGGTGAAAATAAAAATAGCTTGAAGGTAGCTTGGTTATCAGCATCATCCGTTTTCGTTCACAAGCAGTGGTCAACGAATAAAAGCAGCAACACAGAGCACCAACAAGCGAAGTTGGCAGATGCATATGGAAATTCAATTTGAGTGGAGCAGAACTACGACGGAAGTGAAGGAACAAGATAACTGTCCGGCTGCTAAGTCACGTTGCATGCGATAGCAGCCATCTTTGATGGATTTTGTGCCTGCAAGCATCACTCCTTTGACTCAAACCGATTCCAGAGAGGTATTGCTGCCTCAGAGCGAAGATTTTTAGACACAGAAGACATCGCGTGGGGATGCTTCGCCCGGGCAACGCCCTTTCAGCCTCGTCAGAGGGTCTCTCTGTGGTGTAAACGTTCTGGTAGTGTTGGATAAAAAAGGAAAAGTATTATTTCCCACTGATCACTTATGTGATCCAAATTTGCAGTGTTTTCTGTTTTGCAATCAATTCCAAATCAAATGATTTCACCATTGCAATCTTTCGCTACTTCCCCAAGCAACCATTTGCACGGTTCAGCAAATAAGAAGCAAACACATCCTCTCTGAATCGCAATCTCTTAAAGAAAATGATGGAATAAGGGAAGAGTAATAATTTATTAGAGCGTCGCACAATGGACTTTGTGCAGTCTTCATAGCAAACAGTGTTGGAAATGAAAAGATAAAGTTTTATTTCCTAGTAAACCCTTATTTGCTCAAATTTGCTTCGATTTGTGTTTTGAAATCAAATTCAAATCAGCGGATTTCACCAATGCACTCTATTGCCACACTACCATGCTCCCATTTGCCCGGAGATGCAAATAGACGAAAAACACAACAGCAGTGCATCCCAAACTCTTGAAAATAGCAAAAATGAAGGAGACTGAAGCTTCACTTGAGAGAGGAGCAATGGGCTGTCTGCTGTTTTCAAGGCAACCAGTTTAGGAAATAAAAAGACCAACTTTAATTTATAAATACTTCCTCATGTGGACCAAACATGCAGAGATTTGTGCTTTGCAATCAATTCAAAACCAGCGGAATTCACCCATGCACTTTTTCGTCACTTGTCTATGCATCCATTTGCTCAGAGATACAAATAAGCGGCAATCACATACCAACGGCATACCAATATCTTGGAAACTATGAAAAAATCAGGGGAGAGCCAAACTTCATTAAAGAGAGACACACTGACATCTCTGTGGTTTTCAAGCCAACCAGTGTTCGAAATGAGAAAATAAAGTTCAATTTACAACTGATTCCTTATGTGGTCCAAATTTCCAGAGTTTGGTCATTACAAATAAATTGTAATTCTGCAGATTACACCATTGCGCTCTTTCGCCACTTCCACATGCATGCATTTCCCCGGAGGTGCAAATACACGTTTATCACATCCCCACTGCATCCGAATCCCTTGGAACAAGCGAAAAAATCACAAGCGGCCCGAAATTCTAAGGGAGGAGCACATTGGTCGTTGTGCTATTTCCATGGCAACCATTTTTGCAATGAAGAGATAGTCTTTTTTCCCCAAAAATTCCTTTTCTGGACCAAATTTCCAGTGTTTTGTGAATTGAAATCATTTTCAAGGCTATGGATTCCATTAATGCGCTCCTTCCGAACTTCCCACGGATCCCTTTCGACGGGGATGGAAATGCACGTTTATCACTTCTCCACTGCATCCGAATCCATTGGAAAAATTCAAAAAATCACAAGGAAACCAAACTTATTTAAGGATGGGCAAATTACACTTTGAGATGTTTTCATGGCAACCATTTTTGCAATGAAGAGATAAAGTTTTTATCCCACCGAATTCCTTTTGTGGTCCATATTTCCAGTGATTGGTGATTTCAAATCATTTTTAATTGCGTCGAATCCGACAGTACGCTCCTTCAGATCTTTCTCACGGTTCCCTTTACACGGGGATGCAAATAAACGTTCATGACATCCCCACTGCATCCGAATCCCTTGGAACAAGGGAAAATATCACAAGAGGCCCAAACTTATTCAAGGAGGGGCAAATTGGCCTCTGAGGTGTTTTGATGGCAACCATTTTCGGAATGAAGAGATAAAGTTTTTTCCCTCCAAATGGCTCTTGCGGTCCAAATTTCCGGTTTTTCGTGATTTTAATTCATTTTCCATAGTGTCGATTCCACCATTGCGCACCATCGGAGCACAGACACGGTTCACTTTCCTCTGGGATGCTGATGTAGGTTTATCACATCCCCACAGCTTTCGAATCCCTTCTAACAAGTGAAAATATCACAAGAGGCACAAACTTATTCAAGGATGGGCACATTAGTCTTTGAGCTGTTTTCATGGCAGCCATTTATACAAAGGAGAGATAAAGTTTTCTTTCCAACAAATTTCTTTTGTGGACCAAATTTCCAGTGTTTGGTGATCTCAAAAGATTTTCAATTGCTTCAAATCCGCCATTGCGCTCCTTCGGAGCTTCCAGACGGATCCAATTCCAGGTGGATGCAAATACACTATCATCACATGAACGAACAGCGTGAGGTGACGCAATTCCGCTGATTGACAGCGTACTGGCGACCTAACCTAACCCCCCTCCCTTTTTAAGTCTGGCTGGTGGGCACGCCCATCCGACTTTATCAGCCTTCCACGAGGTCGGATCACACCCACGCGCTTCCCACGTGCACAGCAACAGCTTGTTCCGCATACCATAGCCTTCCACGATTGCGGACAAAGACCAGCCACCATCTATATCTATTTTAACATACGGAATTTCCCAAGGTTTTGCGTTGTCAGCTACATGCAATCTGGGTAATACTATTGACCAGATTGCATTTCTGCGCAGTTACGCAGTATAAATACAACTGCACGGACAACCAAATGCAAGTCTTACTTACCGAGAATTTCGAGATGCCGTACGCACTATTTTTTAATTGGTGTTTCACCTTGTGCAATTTCACAGAAGAAGACCTGAAGGAGATCAAGATATGGTGCCGAGCAAACTGCTTCTTCGCCTGAATCGGGAAAGAAACAGCCAAGACAGGGACGCCACACCTCCAAGGCTACTTCCAGATAAAAGAACCTAGAACTATGCCAGGCATAAAAGGCAAAACATTTGGAAAATGTCACCTAGAAAAAGAGGCAGTCCTCGGAGCAACTTGAGGTACTGCTCCAAGCAAGACAAAGAAGTTTGGACATACTGCAAAATCAACGAAGACAACGAACCACAGGATTACCAAGATCTCGTAAGCATAATAACCACCTAACAAACCTAAAACAATTCTATCACAGATACTACAACTCATAGAAGATGGAGCTGATGAACACTTAATACTCAAGAACCACACAAAGTTTTATTCTAACAACATCAACTTTGTCAAAGAGTGCTTCCGACTGACAAGAAGCAGAGCACACCCCAATGCCTTAGCAAACCTACAACATCGATCCTCGCAATTGGACATCATGAAGCATATTCGCCACACGCCAGACAACAGGAAAATACATTGGATCTATGATACCGTCGCAGGAATAGGCAAAACCACAATGCCCAAATTCCTGTACCTTAAGAAGGGTGCTATCTACATGCACTCCTGTAAAAAGGCCAACGCTGCCCATATCCACAATGGAGAACGAATAATAGATGTGGACCTTACAAGAGATAATATGGAACATGTCAAATATGGATTTATTGAGAGTATTAAAAATGGAATTATTTTCGAATCCAAATAACAAGGCTATATAAAATATTCTCAACGGACTGCAACGGTTGAATGGACGCAATTAAAATTCATTTGGAACCACCAAACACTCGATATTTGGACCAGAAAAGGAATTTCGCGGTCATAAAACTTGATCTCTATATTACAAAAATGGTTGCCATGAAAAACACTCAAAGTCCAGAGTGCCTATCAGTGAATGAGTTTGCGCTTGTTGTGATTTATTCACTTGTTGCAAGCGATGAGGTGAGAATGGGTATGTGATAAACGTGCATTTGTACCCTCGTGGAGAGGGACCCTTAAGATTGCTCCGAAGGGGTGCAATGGATGATTGTCAGCAATTAAAAGTATCTGTGTGGATTTCATCGATACCAGTATAGGAATTAGAAAGTGAAAGTTTCCCTTCGCTCTGATTCATTATGTGGTCTAAATTTGCAACTATTTGGGGTTTGTAATCACTTCGAAGTCAACAGATTTCACCATTGCACTTTTGCGCCTCTTCCCGAACAATCCATCTGCTGTGAGAGGCAAACTCCCTTCATGGAGACCCGCACAACCTTCCAATTTCCTTTGTTCAGCATAACATTGAAATGAGACGGACGTTTAATTAGGGCGTGGCACTTTGGCCTCTGTGTGGTTTTCATGGTATCCAGTTTCGCAAGAAAAAAGTGAATGTTTCCTTTCGCTCTGATCCATTAAGTGGTCTAAATTTGCAACTTTTTGGGGTTTGTAATAAGTTCGAAGTCAGCAGATTTCAATATTGCGCTTTTGCGTCTCTTCCGGAAGCATCGATTTGCTGTGAGTGCAAATTCTCTTGATGGAGACCCGCACAACTTGGCAATTTCCTGGGTTCAGAAGAACATTGAGATGAG
>JAYWIR010000229.1:0-23375 GCA_036172245.1 Raillietiella orientalis
TCGAAATAGGTAGAATCTTCAAAATGCATCAAATGAATTGCTCTATCTTTTCTATTTCCAATGTGGTGTTTTCCGTCCAAATCTCTGCACTTGCACCAAATCGACCATGGCCGGTTCCCGATGAATTCGGAAGCAATCCTGAGACATCAAAATGGTTGGAATCAATCTACTATCACTTCCAGCATAGAAATAGAATCTTCAAAATGCATCAAAGAAATTCCTCTATCTTTTCTATTTCCAATGTGGTATTTTCCGTCCAAATCTCCGCACTTGCATCAAAACGACCATGGCCGGTTCCCGAAGAATTCGGTCGAAATCCTGAGACCTCAAAATGGTTGGAAGCTGTCTACTTCCACTTCCAGCATAGAAATTGAGTCTTCAAAATGCATCAAAGAAATTCCTCTATCTTTTCTATTTCCAATGTGGTGTTTTCCGTCCATATCTCCGCACTTGCAACAAAACGGCCATGGCCGGTTCCCGATGAATTCGGAAGCAATCCTGAGACATCAAAATGGTTGGAAGCAATCTACTTTGTCTTCCAGCATAGAAATAGAATCTTCAAAATGCATCACAAAAATTCCTCTATGTTTTCTATTTCCAATGTGGTGTTTTCCTTCCAAATCTTCGCACTTGCACCAACACGACCATGGCCGGTTCCGGATGAACTCGGTCGCAATCCTGAGACATCAAAATGGTTGGAATCAATCTATTTCCTCTTCATAGAAATAGAATCTTCAAAATGCATCAAAGAAATTCCTCTATCTTTTCTATTTCCAATGTGGTGTTTTCCGTCCAAATCTCCGCACTTGCATGTAAACGACCATGGCCGCTTCCCGATGAACTCGGTCGCACATCAAAATGGTTGGAATCAATCTATTTCCTCTTCCAGCACAGAAATAACAGAATCTTCAAAATGCATCAAAGAAATTCCTCTATCTTTTCTATTTCCAATGTGGTGTTTTCCTTCCAAATCTCCGCACTTGCATCAAAACGACCATGGCCGCTTCCCGATGAATTCGGTCGCAATCCTGAGACATCAAAATGGTTGGAATCAATCTACTTCGTCTTCCAGCACAAAAAAAGAATCATCAAAATGCATCACAAAAATTCCTCTATGTTTTCTATTTCCAATGTGGTGTTTTCCGTCCAAATCTCCGCACTTGCATGTAAACGACCATGGCCGCTTCCCGATGAACTCGGTCGCAATCCTGAGACATCAAAATGGTTGGAATCAATCTATTTCCTCTTCCAGCATAGAATCAAAATGCATCAAAAAAATTCCTCTATCTTTTCTATTTCCAATGTGGTGTTTTCCGTCCAAATCTCCGCACTTGCATGTAAACGACCATGGCCGCTTCCCGATGAATTCGGTCGCAATCCTGAGACATCAAAATGGTTGGAATCAATCTACTTCGTCTTCCAGCACAAAAAAAGAATCATCAAAATGCATCACAAAAATTCCTCTATGTTTTCTATTTCCAATGTGGTGTTTTCCGTCCAAATCTTCGCACTTGCACCAACACGACCATGGCCGTTTCCGGATGAATTCGGTCGCAATCCTGAGACATGAAAATGGTTGGAAGCTGTCTACTTCCACTTCCAGCATAGAAATAGAATCTTCAAAATGCATCAAAGAAATTCCTCTATCTTTTCTATTTCCAATGTGGTGTTTTCCGTCCAAATCTCCGCACTAGCACCAAAACGACCATGGTCGGTTCCCGATGAATTCGGTCGCAATCCTGAGACATCAAAATGGTTGGAATCAATCCACTTCGTCTTCCAGCGCAGAAATAGAAACTTCAAAATGCATCACAAAAATTCCTCTATGTTTTCTATTTCCAATGTGGTGTTTTCCGTCCAAATCTTCGCACTTGCACCAAAACGACCATGGCCGGTTCCCGATGAATTCGGTCGCAATCCTGAGACATCGAAATGGTTGGAATCAATCTACTTCGTCTTCCAGCATAGAAATAGAATCTTCAAAATGCATCAAAGAAATTCCTCTATGTTTTCTATTTCCAATGTGGTGTTTTCCGTCCAAATCTCCGCACTTGCATGTAAACGACCATAGCCGCTTCCCGATGAATTCGGTCGCAATCCTGAGACATCGAAATGGTTGGAATCAATCTACTTCCACTTCCAGCATAGAAATAGAATCTTCAAAATGCATCAAATGAATTCCTCTATCTTTTCTATTTCCAATGTGGTGTTTTCCGTCCAAATCTTCGCACTTGCACCAACACGACCATGGCCGGTTCCGGATGAATTCGGTCGCAAGCCTGAAACATGAAAATGGTTGGAAGCTGTCTACTTCCACTTCCAGCATAGAAATAGAATCTTCAAAATGCATCAAAGAAATTCCTCTATCTTTTCTATTTCCAATGTGATGTTTTCCGTCCAAATCTCCGCACTTGCACCAAAACGACCATGGCCGGTTCCCGAAGAATTCGGTCGAAATCCTGAGACCTCAAAATGGTTGGAAGCTGTCTACTTCCACTTCCAGCATAGAAATAGAATCTTCAAAATGCATCAAAGAAATTCCTCTATCTTTTCTATTTCCAATGTGGTGTTTTCCGTCCAAATCTCCGCACTTGCACAAAATCGACCATGGCCGGTTCCCGATGAATTCGGAAGCAATCCTGAGACATCAAAATGGTTGGAATCATTCTACTTCCACTTCCAGCATAGAAATAGAATCTTCAAAATGCATCAAAAAAATTCGTCTATCTTTTCTATTTCTAATGTGGTATTTTCCGTCCAAATCTCCGCACTTGCACCAAAACGCCCATGGCCGGTTCCCGAAGAATTCGGTCGAAATCCTGAGACCTCAAAATGGATGGAAGCTGTCTACTTCCACTTCCAGCATAGAAATAGAATCTTCAAAATGCATCAAAGAAATTCGTCCATCTTTTCAATTTCCAATGTGGTATTTTCCGTCCAAATCTCCGCACTTGCACCAAAACGACCATGGCCGGTTCCTGAAGAATTCGGTCGAAATCCTGAGACCTCAAAATGGTTGGAAGCTGTCTACTTCCACTTCCAGCATAGAAATAGAATCTTCAAAATGCATCAAAGAAATTCCTCTATCTTTTCTATTTCCAATGTGGTGTTTTCCGTCCAAATCTCCGCACTTGCACCAAAACGACCATGACCTGTTCCCGATGAATTCGGAAGCAATCCTGAGACATCAAAATGGTTGGAAGCAATCTACTTCGTCTTCCAGCATAGAAATAGAATCTTCAAAATGCATCACAAAAATTCCTTTATGTTTTCTATTTCCAATGTGGTGTTTTCCTTCCAAATCTTCGCACTTGCACCAACACGACCATGGCCGGTTCCGGATGAACTCGGTCGCAATCCTGAGACATCAAAATGGTTGGAATCAATCTATTTCCTCTTCCAGCATAGAAATAGAATCTTCAAAATGCATCAAAGAAATTCCTCTATCTTTTCTATTTCCAATGTGGTGTTTTCCGTCCAAATCTCCGCACTTGCATGTAAACGACCATGGCCGCTTCCCGATGAATTCGGTCGCAATCCTGAGACATCAAAATGGTTGGAATCAATCTACTTCGTCTTCCAGCACAAAAAAAGAATCATCAAAATGCATCACGAAAATTCCTCTATGTTTTCTATTTCCAATGTGGTGTTTTCCGTCCAAATCTTCGCACTTGCAACAAAACGACCATGGCCGGTTCCCGATGAATTCGGTCGCAAGCCTGAGACATCGAAATGGTTGGAATCAATCTACTTCGTCTTCCAGCATAGAAATAGAATCTTCAAAATGCATCAAAGAAATTCCTCTATGTTTTCTATTTCCAATGTGGTGTTTTCCGTCCAAATCTCCGCACTTGCATGTAAACGACCATAGCCGCTTCCCGATGAATTCGGTCGCAATAATGAGACATCGAAATGGTTGGAATCAATCTACTTCCACTTCCAGCATAGAAATAGAATCTTCAAAATGCATCAAATGAATTCCTCTATCTTTTCTATTTCCAATGTGGTGTTTTCCGTCCAAATCTTCGCACTTGCACCAACACGACCATGGCCGGTTCCGGATGAATTCGGTCGCAAGCCTGAAACATGAAAATGGTTGGAAGCTGTCTACTTCCACTTCCAGCATAGAAATAGAATCTTCAAAATGCATCAAAGAAATTCCTCTATCTTTTCTATTTCCAATGTGATGTTTTCCGTCCAAATCTCCGCACTTGCACCAAAACGACCATGGCCGGTTCTTGAAGAATTCGGTCGAAATCCTGAGACCTCAAAATGGTTGGAAGCTGTCTACTTCCACTTCCAGCATAGAAATAGAATCTTCAAAATGCATCAAAGAAATTCCTCTATCTTTTCTATTTCCAATGTGGTGTTTTCCGTCCAAATCTCCGCACTTGCACAAAATCGACCATGGCCGGTTCCCGATGAATTCGGAAGCATTCCTGAGACATCAAAATGGTTGGAATCATTCTACTTCTACTTCCAGCACAGAAATAGAATCTTCAAAATGCATCAAAGAAATTCGTCTATCTTTTCTATTTCTAATGTGGTATTTTCCGTCCAAATCTCCGCACTTGCACCAAAACGACCATGGCCGGTTCCCGAAGAATTCGGTCGAAATCCTGAGACCTCAAAATGGTTGGAAGCTGTCTACTTCCACTTCCAGCATAGAAATAGAATCTTCAAAATGCATCAAAGAAATTCCTCTATCTTTTCTATTTTTAATGTGGTATTTTCCGTCCAAATCTCCGCACTTGCACCAAAACGACCATGGCCGGTTCCCGAAGAATTCGGTCGAAATCCTGAGACCTCAAAATGGTTGGAAGCTGTCTACTGCCACTTCCAGCATAGAAATAGAATCTTCAAAATGCATCAAAGAAATTCCTTTATCTTTTCTATTTCCAATGTGGTGTTTTCCGTCCAAATCTCCGCACTTGCACCAAAACGACCATGGCCGGTTCCCGTTGAAATCGGAAGCAATCCTGAGACATCAAAATGGTTGGAAGCAATCTACTTCGTCTTCCAGCATAGAAATCGAATCTTCAAAATGCATCACAAAAATTCCTCTATGTTTTCTATTACCAATGTGGTGTTTTCCTTCCAAATCTTCGCACTTGCACCAAAACGACCATGGCAGGTTCCGGATGAATTCGGTCGCATGCCTGATACATGAAAATGGTTGGAAGCTGTCTACTTCCACTTCCAGCATAGAAATAGAATATTCAAAATGCATCAAAGAAATTCCTCTATCTTTTCTATTTCCAATGTGGTGTTTTCCGTCCAAATCTCCGCACTTGCACCAAAACGACCATGGCCGGTTCCCGAAGAATTCGGTCGAAATCCTGAGACCTCAAAATGGTTGGAAGCTGTCTACTTCCACTTTCAGCATAGAAATAGAATCTTTAAAATGCATCAAAGAAATTCGTCTATCTTTTCAATTTCCAATGTGGTATTTTCCGTCCAAATCTCCGCACTTGCACCAAAACGACCATGGCCGGTTCCCGAAGAATTCGGTCGAAATCCTGAGACCTCAAAATGGTTGGAAGCTGTCTACTTCCACTTTCAGCATAGAAATAGAATCTTTAGAATGCATCAAAGAAATTCGTCCATCTTTTCAATTTCCAATGTGGTATTTTCCGTCCAAATCTCCGCACTTGCACCAAAACGACCATGGCCGGTTCCTGAAGAATTCGGTCGAAATCCTGAGACCTCAAAATGGTTGGAAGCTGTCTACTTCCACTTCCAGCATAGAAATAGAATCTTCAAAATGCATCAAAGAAATTCCTCTATCTTTTCTATTTCCAATGTGGTGTTTTCCGTCCAAATCTCCGCACTTGCACCAAAACGACCATGGCCTGTTCCCGATGAATTCGGAAGCAATCCTGAGACATCAAAATGGTTGGAAGCAATCTACTTCGTCTTCCAGCATAGAAATAGAATCTTCAAAATGCATCACAAAAATTCCTTTATGTTTTCTATTTCCAATGTGGTGTTTTCCTTCCAAATCTTCGCACTTGCACTAACACGACCATGGCCGGTTCCGGATGAACTCGGTCGCAATCCTGAGACATCAAAATGGTTGGAATCAATCTATTTCCTCTTCCAGCATAGAAATAGAATCTTGAAAATGCATTAAAGAAATTCCTCTATCTTTTCTATTTCCAATGTGGTGTTTTCCGTCCAAATCTCCGCACTTGCACCAAAACGACCATGGCCGGTTCCCGTTGAAATCGGAAGCAATCCTGAGACATCAAAATGGTTGGAAGCAATCTACTTCGTCTTCCAGCATAGAAATCGAATCTTCAAAATGCATCACAAAAATTCCTCTATGTTTTCTATTACCAATGTGGTGTTTTCCTTCCAAATCTTCGCACTTGCACCAAAACGACCATGGCAGGTTCCGGATGAATTCGGTCGCATGCCTGATACATGAAAATGGTTGGAAGCTGTCTACTTCCACTTCCAGCATAGAAATAGAATATTCAAAATGCATCAAAAAAATTCCTCTATCTTTTCTATTTCCAATGTGGTATTTTCCGTCCAAATCTCCGCACTTGCACCAAAACGACCATGGCCGGTTCCCGAAGAATTCGGTCGAAATCCTGAGACCTCAAAATGGTTGGAAGCTGTCTACTTCCACTTTCAGCATAGAAATAGAATCTTTAAAATGCATCAAAGAAATTCGTCTATCTTTTCTATTTCCAATGTGGTATTTTCCGTCCAAATCTCCGCACTTGCACCAAAACGACCATGGCCGGTTCCCGAAGAATTCGGTCGAAATCCTGAGACCTCAAAATGGTTGGAAGCTGTCTACTTCCACTTTCAGCATAGAAATAGAATCTTTAAAATGCATCAAAGAAATTCGTCCATCTTTTCAATTTCCAATGTGGTATTTTCCGTCCAAATCTCCGCACTTGCACCAAAACGACCATGGCCGGTTCCTGAAGAATTCGGTCGAAATCCTGAGACCTCAAAATGGTTGGAAGCTGTCTACTTCCACTTCCAGCATAGAAATAGAATCTTTAAAATGCATCAAAGAAATTCCTCTATCTTTTCTATTTCCAATGTGGTGTTTTCCGTCCAAATCTCCGCACTTGCACCAAATCGACCATGGCCGGTTCCCGATGAATTCGGAAGCAATCCTGAGACATCAAAATGGTTGGAATCAATCTACTTCCACTTCCAGCATAGAAATAGAATCTTCAACATGCATCAAAGAAATTCCTCTATCTTTTCTATTTCCAATGTGGTATTTTCCGTCCAAATCTCCGCACTTGCACCAAAACGACCATGGCCGGTTCCCGAAGAATTCGGTCGAAATCCTCAGACCTCAAAATGGTTGGAAGCTGTCTACTTCCTCTTCCAGCATAGAAATAGAATCTTCAAAATGCATCAAAGAAATTCCTCTATCTTTTCTATTTCCAATGTGGTATTTTCCGTCCAAATCTCCGCACTTGCACCAAAACGACCATGGCCGGTTCCCGAAGAATTCGGTCGAAATCCTGAGACCTCAAAATGGTTGGAAGCTGTCTACTTCCACTTCCAGCATAGCAATAGAATCTTCAAAATGCATCAAAGAAATTCCTCTATCTTTTCTATTTCCAATGTGGTATTTTCCGTCCAAATCTCCGCACTTGCACCAAAACGACCATGGCCGGTTCCCGAAGAATTCGGTCGCAATCCTGAGACATCAAAATGGTTGGAAACAATCTACTTCGTCTTCCAGCATAGAAATAGAATCTTCAAAATGCATCACAAAAATTCCTTTATGTTTTCTATTTCCAATGTGGTGTTTTCCTTCCAAATCTTCGCACTTGCACCAACACGACCATGGCCGGTTCCGGATGAACTCGGTCGCAATCCTGAGACATCAAAATGGTTGGAATGAATCTATTTATTCTTCCAGCATAGAAATAGAATCTTCAAAATGCATCAAAGAAATTCCTCTATCTTTTCTATTTCCAATGTGGTGTTTTCCGTCCAAATCTCCGCACTTGCATGTAAACGACCATGGCCGCTTCCCGATGAATTCGGTCGCAATCCTGAGACATCAAAATGGTTGGAATCAATCTACTTCGTCTTCCAGCATAGAAATAGAATCTTTAAAATGCATCAAAGAAATTCCTCTATCTTTTCTATTTCCAATGCGGTATTTTCCGTCCAAATCTCCGCACTTGCACCAAAACGACGATGGCCGGTTCCCGATGAATTCGGAAGCAATCCTGAGACATCAAAATGGTTGGAATCATTCTACTTCCACTTCCAGCATAGAAATAGAATCTTCAAAATGCATCAAAGAAATTCGTCTATCTTTTCTATTTCTAATGTGGTATTTTCCGTCCAAATCTCCGCACTTGCACCAAAACGACCATGGCCGGTTCCCGATGAATTCGGAAGCAATCCTGAGACATCAAAATGGTTGGAATCATTCTACTTCCACTCCCAGCATAGAAATAGAATCTTCAAAATGCATCAAAGAAATTCGTCTATCTTTTCTATTTCTAATGTGGTATTTTCCGTCCAAATCTCCGCACTTGCACCAAAACGACCATGGCCGGTTCCCGAAGAATTCGGTCGAAATCCTGAGACCTCAAAATGGTTGGAAGCTGTCTACTTCCACTTCCAGCATAGAAATAGAATCTTCAAAATGCATCAAGGAAATTCCTCTATCTTTTCTATTTCCAATGTGGTGTTTTCCATCCAAATCTCCGCACTTGCACCAAAACGACCATGGCCGGTTCCCGATGAATTCGGAAGCAATCCTGAGACATCAAAATGGTTGGAAGCAATCTGCTTCGTCTTCCAGCATAGAAATAGAATCTTCAAAATGCATCACAAAAATTCCTTTATGTTTTCTATTTCCAATGTGGTGTTTTCCGTCCAAATCTCCGCACTTGCATGTAAACGACCATAGCCGCTTCCCGATGAATTCGGTCGCAATAATGAGACATCGAAATGGTTGGAATCAATCTACTTCCACTTCCAGCATAGAAGTAGAATCTTCAAAATGCATCAAATGAATTGCTCTATCTTTTCTATTTCCAATGTGGTGTTTTCCGTCCAAATCTTCGCACTTGCACCAACACGACCATGGCCGGTTCCGGATGAATTCGGTCGCAAGCCTGAAACATGAAAATGGTTGGAAGCTGTCTACTTCCACTTCCAGCATAGAAATAGAATCTTTAAAATGCATCAAAGAAATTCCTCTATCTTTTCTATTTCTAATGTGGTATTTTCCGTCCAAATCTCCGCACTTGCACCAAAACGACCATGGCCGGTTCCCGAAGAATTCGGTCGAAATCCTGAGACCTCAAAATGGTTGGAAGCTGTCTACTTCCACTTCCAGCATAGAAATAGAATCTTCAAAATGCATCAAAGAAATTCCTCTATCTTTTCTATTTCCAATGTGGTGTTTTCCGTCCAAATCTCCGCACTTGCACCAAAACGACCATGGCCGGTTCCCGATGAATTCGGAAGCAATCCTGAGACATCAAAATGGTTGGAAGCAATCTACTTCGTCTTCCAGCATAGAAATAGAATCTTCAAAATGCATCACAAAAATTCCTTTATGTTTTCTATTTCCAATGTGGTGTTTTCCGTCCAAATCTCCGCACTTGCATGTAAACGACCATAGCCGCTTCCCGATGAATTCGGTCGCAATAATGAGACATCGAAATGGTTGGAATCAATCTACTTCCACTTCCAGCATAGAAATAGAATCTTCAAAATGCATAAAAGAAATTCCTCTATCTTTTCTATTTCCAATGTGGTATTTTTTGTCCAAATCTCCGCACTTGCACCAAAACGACCATGGCCGGTTCCCGATGAATTCGGAAGCAATCCTGAGACATCAAAATGGTTGGAAGCAATCTACTTCGTCTTCCAGCATAGAAATAGAATCTTCAAAATGCATCACAAAAATTCCTTTATGTTTTCTATTTCCAATGTGGTGTTTTCCGTCCAAATCTCCGCACTTGCATGTAAACGACCATAGCCGCTTCCCGATGAATTCGGTCGCAATAATGAGACATCGAAATGGTTGGAATCAATCTACTTCCACTTCCAGCATAGAAATAGAATCTTTAAAATGCATCGAAGAAATTCCTCTATCTTTTCTATTTCCAATGTGGAATTTTCCGTCCAAATCTCCGCACTTGCACCAAAACGACCATGGCCGGTTCCCGATGAATTCGGAAGCAATCCTGAGACATCAAAATGGTTGGAATCATTCTACTTCCACTTCCAGCATAGAAATAGAATCTTCAAAATGCATCAAAGAAATTCGTCTATCTTTTCTATTTCTAATGTGGTATTTTCCGTCCAAATCTCCGCACTTGCACCAAAACGACCATGGCCGGTTCCCGAAGAATTCGGTCGAAATCCTGAGACCTCAAAATGGTTGGAAGCTGTCTACTTCCACTTTCAGCATAGAAATAGAATCTTCAAAATGCATCAAAGAAATTCCTCTATCTTTTCTATTTCCAATGTGGTGTTTTCCGTCCAAATCTCCGCACTAGCACCAAAACGACCATGGTCGGTTCCCGATGAATTCGGTCGCAATCCTGAGACATCAAAATGGTTGGAATCAATCCACTTCGTCTTCCAGCGCAGAAATAGAAACTTCAAAATGCATCACAAAAATTCCTCTATGTTTTCTATTTCCAATGTGGTGTTTTCCGTCCAAATCTTCGCACTTGCACCAAAACGACCATGGCCGGTTCCCGATGAATTCGGTCGCAATCCTGAGACATCGAAATGGTTGGAATCAATCTACTCCGTCTACCAGCATAGAAATAGAATCTTCAAAATGCATCAAACAAATTCCTCTATGTTTTCTATTTCCAATGTGGTGTTTTCCGTCCAAATCTCCGCACTTGCACCAAAACGAACATGGCCGGTTCCCGATGAATTTGGTCGCAATCCTGAGACATCAAAATGGTTGGAATCAATCTACTTCCCCTTCCAGCATAGAAATAGAATCTTCAAAATGCATCAAATGAATTCCTCTATCTTTTCTATTTCCAATGTGGTGTTTTCCGTCCAAATCTTCGCACTTGCACCAACACGACCATGGCCGGTTCCGGATGAATTCGGTCGCAAGCCTGAAACATCAAAATGGTTGGAAGCTGTCTACTTCCACTTCCAGCATAGAAATAGAATCTTCAAAATGCATCAAAGAAATTCCTCTATCTTTTCTATTTCCAATGTGGTGTTTTCCGTCCAAATCTCCGCACTTGCACCAAAACGACCATGGCCGGTTCCCGAAGAATTCGGTCGAAATCCTGAGACCTCAAAATGGTTGGAACGAACATGGCCGGTTCCCGATGAATTTGGTCGCAATCCTGAGACATCAAAATGGTTGGAATCAATCTACTTCGTCTTCCAGCACAAAAAAAGAATCATCAAAATGCATCACAAAAAGTCCTCAATGTATTCTATTTCCAATGTGGTGTTTTCCGTAAAAATCTTCGCACTTGCACCAACACGACCATGGCCGGTTCCGGATGAATTCGGTCGCAAGCCTGAAACATGAAAATGGTTGGAAGCTGTCTACTTCCACTTCCAGCATAGAAATAGAATCTTCAAAATGCATCAAAGAAATTCCTCTATCTTTTCTATTTCCAATGTGATGTTTTCCGTCCAAATCTCCGCACTTGCTCCAAAACGACCATGGCCGGTTCCCGAAGAATTCGGTCGAAATCCTGAGACCTCAAAATGGTTGGAAGCTGTCTACTTCCACTTCCAGCATAGAAATAGAATCTTCAAAATGTATCAAAAAAATTCCTCTATCTTTTCTATTTCCAATGTGGTGTTTTCCGTCCAAATCTCCGCACTTGCACCAAATCGACCATGGCCGGTTCCCGATGAATTCGGAAGCAATCCTGAGACATCAAAATGGTTGGAATCAATCTACTTTCACTTCCAGCATAGAAATAGAATCTTTAAAATGCATCAAAGAAATTCCTCTAGCTTTTCTATTTCCAATGCGGTATTTTCCGTCCAAATCTCCGCACTTGCACCAAAACGACCATGGCCGGTTCCCGATGAATTCGGAAGCAATCCTGAGACATCAAAATGGTTGGAATCAATCTACTTCCACTTCCAGCATAGAAATAGAATCTTTAAAATGCATCAAAGAAATTCCTCTATCTTTTCTATTTCCAATGCGGTATTTTCCGTCCAAATCTCCGCACTTGCACCAAAACGACCATGGCCGGTTCCCGAAGAATTCGGTCGAAATCCTGAGACCTCAAAATGGTTGGAAGCTGTCTACTTCCACTTCCAGCATAGAAATAGTATCTTCAAAATGCATCAAAGAAATTCCTCTATCTTTTCTATTTCCAATGTGGTATTTTCCTTCCAAATCTCCGCACTTGCACCAAAACGACCATGGCCGGTTCCCGAAGAATTCGGTCGAAATCCTGAGACCTCAAAATGGTTGGAAGCTGTCTACTTCCACTTCCAGCATAGAAATAGAATCTTCAAAATGCATCAAAGAAATTCCTCTATCTTTTCTATTTCCAATGTGGTGTTATCCGTCCAAATCTCCGCACTTGCACCAAAACGACCATGGCCAGTTCCCGATGAATTCGGAAGCAATCCTGAGACATCAAAATGGTTGGAATCAATCTATTTCCTCTTCCAGCATAGAAATAGAATCTTCAAAGTGCATCAAACAAATTCCTCTATCTTTTTTATTTCCAATGTGGTGTTTTCCGTCCAAATCTCCGCACTTGCATGTAAACGACCATGGCCGCTTCCCGATGAATTCGGTCGCAATCCTGAGACATCGAAATGGTTGGAATCAATCTACTTCGTCTTCCAGCATAGAAATAGAATCTTCAAAATGCATCACAGAAATTCCTCTATGTTTTCTATTTCCAATGTGGTGTTTTCCGTCCAAATCTTCGCACTTGCACCAAAACGACCATGGCCGCTTCCCGATGAATTCGCTCGCAATCCTGACACCTCAAAATGGTTGGAAGCCATCTACTTCCACTCCCAGCATAGAGATAAAATCATCAAAGTGCATCAAACAAATTCCTCTATCTTTTTTATTTCCATTGTGGTGTTTTCCGTCCAAATCTCCGCACTTGCATGTAAACGACCATGGTCGCCTCCCGATGAATTCGGAAGGAATCCTGAGACATCAAAATGGTTGGAATCAATCCACTTCGTCTTCCAGCACAGAAATAGAATCTTCAAAATGCATCAAATGAATTCCTCTATCTTTTCTATTTCGAATGTGGATGTTTTCCGTCCAAAACTTCGCACTTGCACCAAAACGAACATGGCCGGTTCCCGATGAATTTGGTCGCAATCCTGAGACATCAAAATGGTTGGAATCAATCTACTTCGTCTTCCAGCATAGAAATAGAATCTTCAGAATGCATCACAAAAAGTCCTCTATGTTTTCTATTTCCAATGTGGTGTTTTCCGTCCAAAACTTCGCACTTGCACCAAAACGAACATGGCCGGTTCCCGATTATTTCGGTCGCAATCCTTAGACATCAAAATGGTTGGAATCAATCCACTTCGACTTCCAGCACAGAAATAGAATCTTCAAAATGCATCACAAAAATTCCTCTATGTTTTCTATTTCCAATGTGGTGTTTTCCGTCCAAAACTTCGCACTTGCACCAAAACGAACATGGCCGGTTTCCGATGAATTTGGTCGCAATCCTGAGACATCAAAATGGTTGGAATCAATCTACTTCCACTTCCAGCATAGAAATAGAATCTTCAAAATGCATCAAAGAAATTCCTCTATCTTTTCTATTTCCAATGTGATGTTTTCCGTCCAAATCTCCGCACTTGCACCAAAACGACCATGGCCTATTCCCGAAGAATTCGGTCGAAATCCTCAGACCTCAAAATGGTTGGAAGCTGTCTACTTCCACTTCCAGCATAGAAATAGAATCTTCAAAATGCATCAAAGAAATTCCTCTATCTTTTCTATTTCCAATGTTGTGTTTTCCGTCCAAATCTCCGCACTTGCACCAAATCGACCATGCCGGTTCCCGATGAATTCGGAAGCAATCCTGAGACATCAAAATGGTTGGAATCAATCTACTTCCACTTCCAGCATAGAAATAGAATCTTTAAAATGCATCAAAGAAATTCCTCTAGCTTTTCTATTTCCAATGCGGTATTTTCCGTCCTAATCTCCGCACTTGCACCAAAACGACCATGGCCGAGGTTCCCGATGAATTCGGAAGCAATCCTGAGACATCAAAATGGTTGGAATCAATCTACTTCCACTTCCAGCATAGAAATAGAATCTTTAAAATGCATCAAAGAAATTCCTCTATCTTTTCTATTTCCAATGCGGTATTTTCCGTCCAAATCTCACTTGCACCTGACGACCATGGCCGGTTCCCGAAGAATTCGGTCGAAATCCTGAGACCTCAAAATGGTTTGAAGCTGTCTACTTCCACTTCCAGCATAGAAATAGTATCTTCATGTTTCATCAAAATTCCTCTATCTTTTCTATTTCCAATGTGGTATTTTCCATCCAAATCTCACACTTGCCAACACGACCATGGCCGGTTCCCGAAGAATTCGGTCGAAATCCTGAGACCTCAAAATGGTTGGAAGCTGTCTACTTCCACTTCCAGCATAGAAATGGAATCTTCAAAATGCATCAAAGAAATTCCTCTATCTTTTCTATTTCCAATGTGGTGTTATCCGTCCAAATCTCCGCACTTGCACCAAAACGACCATGGCCAGTTCCCGATGAATTCGGAAGCAATCCTGAGACATCAAAATTGTTGGAAGCAATCTACTTCGTCTTCCAGCATAGAAATAGAATCTTCAAAATGCATCACAAAAATTCCTCTATGTTTTCTATTTCCAATGTGGTTTTTTCCTTCCAAATCTTCGCACTTGCACCAACACGACCATGGCCGGTTCCGGATGAACTCGGTCGCAATCCTGAGACATCAAAATGGTTGGAATCAATCTATTTCCTCTTCCAGCATAGAAATAAAATCTTCAAAGTGCATCAAACAAATTCCTCTATCTTTTTTATTTCCAATGTGGTGTTTTCCGTCCAAATCTCCGCACTTGCATGTAAACGACCATGGCCGCTTCCCGATGAATTCGGTCGCAATCCTGAGACATCGAAATGGTTGGAATCAATCTACTTCGTCTTCCAGCATAGAAATAGAATCTTCAAAATGCATCACAGAAATTCCTCTATGTTTTCTATTTTCAATGTGGTGTTTTCCGTCCAAATCTTCGCACTTGCACCAAAACGACCATGGCCGCTTCCCGATGAATTCGCTCGCAATCCTGAGACCTCAAAATGGTTGGAAGCCATCTACTTCCACTCCCAGCATAGAGATAAAATCATCAAAGTGCATCAAACAAATTCCTCTATCTTTTTTATTTCCAATGTGGTGTTTTCCTTCCAAATCTCCGCACTTGCATGTAAACGACCATGGCCGCTTCCCGATGAATTCGGTCGCAATCCTGAGACATCAAAATGGTTGGAATCAATCTACTTCCTCTTCCAGCATAGAAATAGAATCTTCAAAATGCATGACAGAAATTCCTCTATGTTTTCTATTTCGAATGTGGTGTTTTCCTTCCAAATCTCCACACTAGCACCAAAACGACCATGGCCGTTTCCCGATGAATTCGGTCGCAATCCTGAGACATCAAAATGGTTGGAAGCAATCTACTTCCACTTCCTGCATCCAAATAGAATCTTCAAAGTGGATAAAAAAAATTCCTTTATCTGTTCTATTTCCAATGTGGTGTTTTCCGTACAAATTTCCGCACTTGCACCAAAATGACCATGGCCGGGTCCCGATTAATTCGGTCGCAATCCTGAGACATCAAAACGGTTGGAATCAATCTACTTCGTCTTCCAGCATAGAAATTGAATCTTCAAAATGCATCACAGAAATTCCTCTATGTTTTCTATTTCCAGTGTGGTGTTTTCCGTCCAAATCTCCGCACTTGCACCAAAACGACCATGGCCGGTTCCCGATGAATTCGGTCGCAATCCTGAGACATCAAAATGGTTGGAATCAATCTACTTCCACTTCCAGCATAGAAATAGAATCTTCAAAATGCATCAAATGAATTCCTCTATCTTTTCTATTTCCAATGTGGTGTTTTCCGTCCAAATCTTCGCACTTGCACCAACACGACATGGCCGGTTCCGGATGAATTCGGTCGCAAGCCTGAAACATGAAAATGGTTGGAAGCTGTCTACTTCCACTTCCAGCATAGAAATAGAATCTTCAAAATGCATCAAAGAAATTCCTCTATCTTTTCTATTTCCAATGTGGTGTTTTCCGTCCAAATCTCCGCACTTGCACAAAATCGACCATGGCCGGTTCCCGATGAATTCGGAAGCAATCCTGAGACATCAAAATTGTTGGAAGCAATCTACTTCGTCTTCCAGCATAGAAATAGAATCTTCAAAATGCATCACAAAAATTCCTCTATGTTTTCTATTTCCAATGTGGTGTTTTCCTTCCAAATCTTCGCACTTGCACCAACACGACCATGGCCGGTTCCGGATGAACTCGGTCGCAATCCTGAGATATCAAAATGGTTGGAATCAATCTACTTCCTCTTCCAGCATAGAAATAGAATCCTCAGAATGCATCAAAAAAATTCCACTATCTTTTCTATTTCCAATGTGGTGTTTTCCGTCCAAATCTCCGCACTTGCACCAAAACGACCATGGTCGCTTCCCGATGAATTCGGTCGCAATCCTGAGACATCAAAATGGTTGGAATCAATCTACTTCGTCTTCCAGCACAAAAAAAGAATCATCAAAATGCATCACAAAAATTCCTCTATCTTTTCTATTTTCAATGTGGTGTGTTCCGTTTAAATCTTCGCACTTGCACCAAAACGACCATGGTCGCTTCCCGATGAATTCGGTCGCAATCGTTAGACCTCAAAATGGCTGCAAGCAATCTACTTCCACTCCCAGCATAGAAATAGAATCTTTAAAGTGCATCCAAAAAATTCCTCAATCTTTTCTATTTCCAATGTGGTGTTTTCCGTCCAAATCTCCGCACTTGTACCTAAACGACCATGGCCGGTTCCCGATTATTTCGGTCGCAATCCTTAGACATCAAAATGGTTGGAATCAATCCACTTCGACTTCCAGCACAGAAATAGAATCTTCAAAATGCATCACAAAAATTCCTCTATGTTTTCTATTTCCATTGTGGTGTTTTCCGTCCAAATCTTCGCACTTGAATCAAAACGACCATGGCCGGTTCCCGATGAATTCGGTCGCAATCCTGAGACATCGAAATGGTTGGAATCAATCTACTTCGTCTTCCAGCATAGAAATAGAATCTTCAAAATGCATCAAAGAAATTCCTCTATCTTTTCTATTTCCAATGTGATGTTTTCCGTCCAAATCTCCGCACTAGCACCAAAACGACCATGGTCGGTTCCCGATGAATTCGGTCGCAATCCTGAGACATCAAAATGGTTGGAATCAATCCACTTCGTTTTCCAGCGCAGAAATAGAATCTTCAAAATGCATCAAAGAAATTTCTCTATGTTTTCTATTTCCATTGTGGTGTTTTCCGTCCAAATCTTCGCACTTGCACCAAAACGACCATGGCCGGTTCCCGATGAAGTCGGTCGCAATCCTGAGACATCGAAATGGTTGGAATCAATCTACTTCGTCTTCCAGCATAGAAATAGAATCTTCAAAATGCATCACAGAAATTCCTCTATGTTTTCTATTTCCAATGTGGTGTTTTCCGTCCAAATCTTCGCACTTGCACCAAAACGACCATGGCCGCTTCCCGATGAATTCGCTCGCAATCCTGAGACATCAAAATGGTTGGAAACCATCTACTTCCACTGCATAGAGATAAAATCATCAAAGTGCATCAAACAAATTTCACTCTATCTTTTTTATTTCCAATGTGGTGTTTTCCGTCCAAATCTCCGCACTTGCATGTAAACGATATGGTCGCCTCCGGTAATTCGGAAGGAGATCACCAAGACGCATCAAATGGTTGGAATCAATCCACTTCGTCTTCCAGCACAGAAATAGAATCTTCAAAATGCATCAAATGAATTCCTCTATCTTTTCTATTTCGAATGTGGATGTTTTCCGTCCAAAACTTCGCACTTGCACCAAAACGAACATGGCCGGTTCCCGATGAATTTGGTCGCAATCCTGAGACATCAAAATGGTTGGAATCAATCTACTTCGTCTTCCAGCATAGAAATAGAATCTTCAGAATGCATCACAAAAATTCCTCTATGTTTTCTATTTCCAATGTGGTGTTTTCCGTCCAAAACTTCGCACTTGCCCCAAAACGAACATGGCCGGTTCCCGATTATTTCGGTCGCAATCCTTAGACATCAAAATGGTTGGAATCAATCCACTTCGACTTCCAGCACAGAAATAGAATCTTCAAAATGCATCACAAAAATTCCTCTATGTTTTCTATTTCCAATGTGGTGTTTTCCGTCCAAAACTTCGCACTTGCACCAAAACGAACATGGCCGGTTACCGATGAATTTGGTCGCAATCCTGAGACATCAAAATGGTTGGAATCAATCTACTTCCACTTCCAGCATAGAAATAGAATCTTCAAAATGCATCAAATGAATTCCTCTATCTTTTCTATTTCCAATGTGGTGTTTTCCGTCCAAATCTCCACACTTGCACCAAATCGACCATGGCCGGTTCCCGATGAATTCGGAAGCAATCCTGAGACATCAAAATGGTTGGAATCAATCTACTTCCACTTCCAGCATAGAAATAGAATCTTCAAAATGCATCAAAGAAATTCCTCTATCTTTTCTATTTCCAATGTGGTATTTTCCATCCAAATCTCCGCACTTGCACCAAAACGACCATGGCCGGTTCCCGAAGAATTCGGTCGAAATCCTGAGACCTCAAAATGGTTGGAAGCTGTCTACTTCCACTTCCAGCATAAGTAGTATCTTCGATGCGTCAAAGCATCAGCATACAGCAGCACGGCATGGCTGCCTGCAGACAAAACTGAAAAGATATGGCCAGTTCCAGTGAACAGGCAAAATCCTGAGACCTCAGAAATGGCTGAAGCATTCCACTTCCAGCATAGAAATAGAATCTTCAAAATGCATCAAAGAAATTCCTCTATCTTTTCTATTTTTAATGTGGTGTTTTCCGTCCAAATCTCCGCACTTGCACCAAATCGACCATGGCCGGTTCCCGATGAATTCGGTAGCAATCCTGAGACATCAAAATGGTTGGAAGCAATCTACTTCGTCTTCCAGCATAGAAATAGAATCTTCAGAATGCATCAAAAAAATTCCTCTATGTTTTCTATTTCCAATGTGGTGTTTTCCTTCTAAATCTCCGCACTTGCACCAAAACGACCATGGCCGGTTCCGGATGAATTCGGTCGCATGCCTGAGACATGAAAATGGTTGGAAGCTGTCTACTTCCACTTCCAGCATAGAAATAGAATGTTCAAAATGCATCAAAGAAATTCCTCAATCTTTTCTATTTCCAATGTGATGTTTTCCGTCCAAATCTCCGCACTTGCACCAAAACGACCATGGCCGGTTCCCGAAGAATTCGGTCGAAATCCTGAGACCTCAGAATGGTTGGAAGCTGTCTACTTCAACTTCCAGCATAGAAATAGAATCTTTAAAATGGATCAAATGAATTCCTCTATCTTTTCTATTTCCAATGTGGTGTTTTCCGTCCAAATCTCCGCACTTGCACCAAATCGACCATGGCCGGTTCCCGATGAATTCGGAACCAATCCTGAGACATCAAAATGGTTGGAATCAATCTAGTTCCACTTCCAGCATAGAAATAGAATCTTCAAAATGCATCAAAGAAATTCGTCTATCTTTTCTATTTCCAATGTGGTATTTTCCATCCAAATCTCCGCACTTGCACCAAAACGACCATGGCCGGTTCCCGAAGAATTCGGTCGAAATCCTGAGACCTCAAAATGGTTGGAAGCTGTCTACTTCCACTTCCAGCATAGAAATAGTATCTTCAAAATGCATCAAAGAAATTCCTCTATCTTTTCTATTTCCAATGTGGTATTTTCCGTCCAAATCTCCGCACTTGCACCAAAACGACCATGGCCGGTTCCCGATGAATTCGCTCGAAATCCTGAGACCTCAAAATGGTTGGAAGCTGTCTACTTCCACTTCCAGCATAGAAATAGAATCTTCAGAATGCATCAAAGAAATTCCTCTATCTTTTCTATTTCCAATGTGGTGTTTTCCGTCCAAATCTCCGCACTTGCACCTAAACCACCATGGCAGCTTCCCGAAGAATTCGGTCGCAATCCTGAGACATCAAAATGGTTGGAATCAATCTACTTCGTCTTCCAGCATGAAAATAGAATCTTCAAAATGCATCACAAAAAATTCCTCTATGTTTTTTCTATTTCCAATGTGGTGTTTCTCTGCCAAATCTTCCTTGCCTGCTGTTCTATGGCCGGTTCCCGATGAACTCGGTCGCAATCCTGAGACATCAAAATAGATGGAATCAATCTACTCGCACTTCCTGCATTGAGATAGAATCTTCAAAGTGCATTAAACAAATTCCTCTATCTTTTCTATTTCCAATGTGGTGTTTTCCGTCCAAATCTCCGCACTTGCATATAAACGACCATGGCCGCTTCCCGATGAATTCGGTCGCAATCCTGAGACATCAAAATGGTTGGAATCAATCTACTTCCTCTTCCAGCATAGAAATAGAATCTTCAAAATGCATCAAAAATTCCACTATCTTTTCTATTTCCAATGTGGTGTTTTCCGTCCAAATCTCCAAACTTGCATGTACACGACCATGGCCGCTTCCCGATGAATTCGGTCGCAATCCTGAGACATCAAAATGGTTGGAATCAATCAATTTCCTCTTCCAGCATAGAAATAGAATCTTCAAAATGCATCAAATGAATACCTCTATCTTTTCTATTTTCAATGTGGTGTGTTCCGTCCAAATCTCCGCACATGCATGTAAACGACCATGGCCGCTTCCCGATGAATTCGGTCGCAATCCTGAGACCTCAAAATGGTTGGAAGCAATCTACTTCCACTTCCAGGATAGAGATAGAATCTTCAAAGTGCATCAAAAAAATTCCTCTATCTTTTTTATTTCCAATGTGGTGTTTTCCGTCCAAATCTCCGCACTTGCATGTAAACGACCATGGTCGCCTCCCGATGAATTCGGAAGGAATCCTGAGACATCAAAATGGTTGGAATCAATCCACTTCGTCTTCCAGCACAGAAATAGAATCTTCAAAATGCATCAAATGAATTCCTCTATCTTTTCTATTTCGAATGTGGTGTTTTCCGTCCAAATCTTCGCACTTGCACCAACACGACCATGGCCGTTATCGGATGAATTCGGTCGCAATCCTGAGACATCGAAATGGTTGGAATCAATCTACTTCGTCTTCCTGCATAGAAATAGAATCTTCAAAATGCATCAAAGAAATTCCTCTATGTTTTCTATTTCCAATGTGGTGTTTTGCGTCCAAATCTCCGCACTTGCATGTAAACGACCATAGCCGCTTCCCGATGAATTCGGTCGCATAAATGAGACATCGAAATGGTTGGAATCAATATACTTCGTCTTCCAGCATAGAAATAGAATCTTCAGAATGCATCACAAAAATTCCTCTATGTTTTCTATTTCCAATGTGGTGTTTTCCGTCCAAAACTTCGCACTTGCACCAAAACGAACATGGCCGGTTCCCGATGAATTTGGTCGCAATCCTGAGACATAAAAATGGTTGGATTCAATCTACTTCCACTTCCAGCTTAGAAATAGAATCTTCAAAATGCATCAAATGAATTCCTCTATCTTTTCTATTTCCAATGTGGTGTTTTCCGTCCAAATCTTCGCACTTGCACCATCACGACCATGGCCGGTTCCGGATGAATTCGGTCGCAAGCCTGAAACATGAAAATGGTTGGAAGCTGTCTACTTCCACTTCCAGCATAGAAATAGAATCTTCAAAATGCATCAAAGAAATTCCTCTATCTTTTCTTTTTCCAATGTGATGTTTTCCGTCCAAATCTCCGCACTTGCACCAAAACGACCATGGCCGGTTCCCGAAGAATTCGGTCGAAATCCTGAGACCTCAAAATAGTTGAAAGCTGTCTACTTCCACTTTCAGCATAGAAATAGAATCTTCAAAATGCATCAAAGAAATTCCTCTATCTTTTCTATTTCCAATGTGGTATTTTCCGTCCAAATCTCCGCACTTGCACCAAAACGACCATGGCCGGTTCCCGAAGAATTCGGTCGAAATCCTGAGACCTCAAAATGGTTGGAGGCTGTCTACTTCCACTTCCAGCATAGAAATAGAATCTTCAAAATGCATCAAAGAAATTCCTCTATCTTTTCTATTTCCAATGTGGTATTTTCCGTCCAAATCTCCGCACTTGCACCAAAACGACCATGGCCGGTTCCCGAAGAATTCGGTCGAAATCTTGAGACCTCAAAATGGTTGGAAGCTGTCTACTTCCACTTTCAGCAGAGAAATAGAATCTTTAAAATGCATCAAAGAAATTCCTCTATCTTTTCTATTTCCAATGTGGTGTTTTCCTTCCAAATCTCCGCACTTGCACCAAAACGACCATGGCCGGTTCCCGAAGAATTCGGTCGAAATCTTGAGACCTCAAAATGGTTGGAAGCTGTCTACTTCCGCTTCAGCATAGAAATAGAATCTTCAAAATGCATCACAAAAATTCCTCTATGTTTCTATTTCCAATGTGGTGTTTTCCGTCCAAATCTCCGCACTTGCACCAACACGACCATGGCCGGTTCCCGAAGAATTCGGTCGAAATCCTGAGACCTCAAAATGGTTGGAAGCTGTCTACTTCCACTTCCAGCATAGAAATAGAATCTTTAAAATGCATCAAAGAAATTCGTCTATCTTTTCTTTTTCCAATGTTATATTTTCCGTCCAAATCTCCGCACTTGCACCAAAACGACCATGGCCGGTTCCCGAAGAATTCGGTCGAAATCCTGAGACCTCAAAATGGTTGGAAGCTGTCTACTTCCACTTCCAGCATAGAAATAGAATCTTCAAAATGCATCAAAAAAATTCTTATATCTTTTCTATTTCCAATGTGGTATTTTCCGTCCAAATCTCCGCACTTCCACCAAAACGACCATGGCCGGTTCCCGAAGAATTCGGTCGAAATCTTGAGACCTCAAAATGGTTGGAAGCTGTCTACTTCCACTTCCAGCATAGAAATAGAATCTTCAAAATGCATCAAAGAAATTCCTCTATCTTTTCTATTTCCAATGTGGTGTTTTCCTTCCAAATCTCCGCACTTGCACCAAAACGACCATAGCCGGTTCCGGATGAATTCGGTCGCATGCCTGAGATATGAAAATGGTTGGAAGC
>JAYWIR010000230.1:0-22243 GCA_036172245.1 Raillietiella orientalis
GCACCGAACTTGGGATCCCCATCACGGAAGGCAGGACTTCCTTGCCACCGATGGACAACGGAGTACGGAGAAGACGCTGCACAAGTGCCGCGTTTTTACACCGTATCTTGGTGTATTCCATCCTGCCCGCAGGCATTTTCGCAAGGAGCTCCTCCTCCCGGACGCCGATCTGGACTAGATCATCGTTGAGCTCACGCCCGGTCCTCGTTCGGTAAAGGTGCGACTTCTCCCTAAGGGAGGAGATCTGAGGAGCATAAACTGTCGTTCCATGACAATAGTGAATGCAAACGTCAAGTTGCTAGCTAAGGTGTGAGCAGAGAGGTTGAGACCGGTTGCCAACATCTTCATCAGCCCGGAACAGACATATGCTGTTCTTGGGCGAAGCATAGAGGCGAACCTTTTCTACGCTTGCACCTGGGTAGATCTCCGACAAGAAAGAAGCTTGGAGCGCAGCCGGAATTCCGGTGCGTGCGCCGGCAAGTAATTGGATAGTCGGGTGGGGGAGGCAGCCCTTGCGGGCGCAATCGACTTGCGGAAAGCATTCGATTGCGTCGACCTGAATCTCCTTCTGGAGCTTCTGGAACGCTTGGGCTTCCCGGCCTCATTAGTGGCCTATCTGCGCTTCTGCTGGCGCGACGCGCTCATCAACGTTACTTTCAGCGGGCAGACCGTGCACGGCATACCGTTGCGACGCGGCATACGGCAGGGAGACAGCCTAAGTCCCTTTCTCTTCAGTACCTACTTCGAGCTGATACTGAGAGCGTACAGGGTAACTCTAGCGCCCCTGCCGCGCGACTTTCCCGGTATGCCCGCTCTGTCAGCATATGCCGACGACCTACTGCTGCTGCTCCCTATGTCCACCCCGGCATCGGCGGTCGAGGAGTACTTCGACCTGCTGCATCGGGAAACAGGACTTACGGTGAACAGTGTGAAGTCGTTCGTGATGCCAGCTGGTGCGGCGTGGGCAGGGCAGCAGGACTGGGTCCGTTTGGGGATTTCTACGGTGAGGTACTTCCAGTACCTCGGCGTACCGATGGGGGATTATCTTCCTTCGGATGCGTGGTCCAGCTGCCTTCAAAAGGTAGAGACGGCGATCGGCTCGTTCCGAGGCCGCAGGTCTTTCCTGCCTAAACGAGCCGCGGTTTGGAATATGTTCGCGGCTCCTGTTCTCCGCCCCCTGCTTTTGTTTGCCCCCTCACAGAGAGGATTAAAAAGCGGACAAAGGACCTCCTCCGTATCGCCCTTTGGGACAACCGGAGTGCCCGAGTACGCGTAAAGGACTTGTGCGCTCCTTGTCGGGACGGTGACCTGGGCCTCCTGACGCTGGAGCGGCTGGAGCTTCAGCTCCAGTTCCAAATGTCGGCACTTGTTCAAGAGTTGTGGTGCACCTGTTGGTGGGTCCGTGCACGTCTCCTTCTCCAGCAAGCCACCGGCAAGACAGGACTGACGTCGTTTCTTGCACTCCGTCGCCGCGTCAACCGATGCGGACTCCAGCTACGGAGGGTGGCTGCGCTGTAACGGAAAAACCCAGGATTGGTCACCTGTCTCCCTTTGAACGGTAGTGCCTGGTTGCAGGAAGCTGTTCGAACGTGGGGACAGTTCGGCATGCAACGCTCTTAACAGGAACGAAGGTTCCTGTTTAGGGGTTACAGAAGTTGCACGCTTCGCTAGATCCTGGAGGATCCAAAGAAGAGAGCGTGGGCAGGAAGAACCCCCCTCGCTGCTGCGCTACCCTCCCTGATGGAAGATCTAAACAGCGATGTTGCGGCGAAGTGGGAGGTTTCACTTACAATCTCCGGGAAGGAGAAGAAGATAGGAGAGTGTTATACGGGTCAGTTAACAGACGCTGCGTCCATGAGTACGTCTCCCAATGGACTTCTGCGCTGGGGCGCGCTGCTCGAAGTTCCCATTGAACATCTGAAGTGTTCCCCGGTGCTCATGAACACTTCCGCCCTACTCTTAAAATGGCAGGAGTCGGCTCTCCTGTTGCAGCACTGGGGACTCCCATGCAACGCCCGCCGACACCACTGGACCTGGGGAGCGGTGGACCCCAATTGCGTCAGGTGTGGGGAACGGCATTCCCTCCCCCACCTGCTTGTGGATTGTGTTGCCCTTCGGCCCGTTTGGTTTCGCTTTGCCGCGGCCATCGGTATCCCCTGCGGCAACTTCAGAGACGCTCTGAAAGCTCTCTTCGTTGCCTACGCCCTTCGGCCTGCGGCCTCGTTGGCAGCTTTGTGCTGCCTACGCGGGCTCGTGACCGCCTGGAGCAAGGCTACGGGGGGAAAACGCGTCCAGGGTGCCATCCAGCCAGCCTATTAGTTCCTGAGGAGGGCGTTCTTATGGCCTAACCTGGATCCAGGAATACAGAAGGAGCTTGCCGGCATCCTTCAAAGGATGCAACGGCCCCACCAGCAACTGTGATCCCTTCCCTTACCCTCCCAACTTTTCTTTTCTTTTTTGTACTGTTTTTTGTTTTTCTTCCTTCCCCATGCTGCCGTGGTGGACCGTACCGGTCTGTGAACCGGTGACCCGGCAGGCTCTGTGTTTCTTCGTGCGTGGCTGGAGCAATGGTCCAGCCACTGCACGTCATTGTAAATGTTTATTAAACAATACACGCCTTGGCGAAATCAAAGTGGAAATCGAACGCTTTATGAAGATCAATTGCGATCACTAGGGCACCCTTACCCGTTCGGCTCTCCCCACTTTGACCAGCGCTCACCCTTTAATTGGGGTAGCCGAGAGATCTCTTGCGTTCTTTATTTCCTTGTTGCGCATGGAACCATGTGCTGGCGAGGAACAGGTTAGCCTCCATACTTCGCACGGGAACAGCGTATGTCTGTTCCGGGCTAATTATGGATTCGGCTAACTGTCCGAGCCGCGCAGCCCACAGTTTCGCCACCAACTTGACGTCCGTATTCACGACAGTGATCGGTTAGCTTACGGAGGTCTCCTCCCTTAGGAAGGAGCCTCATCCTAGCTGACCGGAACGAGACGGGAACATCGCCTTCTTTCCGCATCAGCTGTGTCGATCTGTGCACCAAAGGGGTTTACTCTGCCGCGAAGCCTTAAAAAAACTCCGCGGGCAGGCCGTCCTTCCCTAGTTCCTTCCTCCTCTTGAGCCCTTTCATCGCGGTGACGATTTTACCGGTTGTAAAAGGCTCGTCGAGGCTTTCCTTCTCTTCCTCTCCTATGACCGGGGCTCCTTCCGGGAGCAACAGTCGCGAGGCGTCCTGCTCGGAAGGCCCCCTTTCATACAGGGAGGAATAAAATTTTCTCATAATGTGTCGAATCGCTGACGGGGCCGAGTGTTCGCGGTCTTGGTCGTCCAGCAGGGTGGGCGGCCCGGACTGCCAAGCTTGGCGCTCAGCCCCGGCTCGGTAGTCGGCCAGGCGACGGACGTTGGGGGTTCTCGCGTAACGACGTGCGTATAGAATAGCATTTTCGTTGCGAGTCCCTTCCTTCAACCCGGAAGGTAGGCGTCCCAGGGGAAACTCCTCACAGAACTCGCGGTCCGAACGCTCGAAAACGTCCCAATCCTCGAGATTCCGGTGGGTGACGCCTCTCAGGAATTGGCGAAGATGATCCGCCTCACCTGGGAGCCTCGTCCAATCTCCCGGTAGACGCCACGCCCTGGATGGGGGTCCCTTATTGCGTGGCCAGACATCGATCATCAGACGGAAATGGTCGGACAGCGTCGACAGGAGCCTTCCTCGTATACCGACACGAGTAGACATGTCGTGGTCGAGGAAGACGTGGTAGATGCTGTTCTCCATTCCCGGGTGTCCCTCCATCAAGTTGCGCGCGCGCATGGCGGAGCACAACTCGATCGGCACGTTGTTTTGAGTGCAGCACGCACCTGAGAGCAAGCAGATGTTAAAGTCCCCGGCTATCAGGTGGGCCTTGCGCACTCCTGCATCCGTCAGCCAGTCGCGCTTCAGGTACTGGAAGAACTGAGTTCTTCCTGAGTACCCTTTGCTGCCGCTCGGAGCATACACGTTCGTAACGATGAGATCGATCGTGTCAGACCAGCATAGTCATCTGTCCAACACGACCGTTGTCATCGAAGCGTACGTTCCTCACGGAGGCGTCGACGGCTGGCTTCAGGAAGAACGCGACACCGCAGGTGTTACGATCGCCGCATCGCCAATACAACCGAACCCCTGCGATCCTCTCGATCTCCTCGACTTCTCTTGCAGTGATCACGTGGATCTCCTGCAAAAGCGCCAGGTCGAATTCTAGCAGGGTGTCAGCTGTATCTAGCCTGTTGCCGTCGTTGCGCAGCCCGTTGACATTCCAACAGGCGACGCGGATCCTTCGGCGACAGGCGAGCCCAGGGGTTATTCCTGAGAACGTGGCAGTGCGGTTCCCGCCACCTTATCGGGCGGGACGGATGGAGGAGGGGGTGCATCGAGCACCAGTTCTTCCTCCTCCATCGAGGCCGATTCGGATACAGGCCTCATCGCGGTGGGCAGGCAGGTATTTCCTACCTGCGCTTCCTCCTACATGAGGTCCAATTCGCCGGCTGGGACGGTCGGTGGAAGTGGGAGGTTGTCACCTACCTGCTCCCCCTCCTCCATCGGGGTTGACAGCTGCTCGGTCGCGGGGAGTGGAATATTAGCTCCCTCGTTACCGCGCTGTCGGCTCCCCCCCCGGCTGCCGGTGCGTCCTCATCCTCGTTCTTTGTCGGGAGTCGCTTTCTAGGATTCTTGGACTTGCGTTCCGTCTTCTTTGGAGGCGCCTTCGCGGAGAAGGACGCACTACAGGCATCCGGATCAGTATCACCTTCTTCAGGTGACTTCACCGCGGCCGGCCTTCTCAAGGCTTTTCGCGCGGGGATCTCGTGGCCGACAAGTGCAGCCTTGAGCTCTTCCGCCGCCTGCTCGAGGGCGGCGTCCTCGATTACGGACAGCGCGTCGTAAGGCTCCACCTCTGTTGTCAGAGAGGGTTCTCCTTCGGTGATCGCGGCTTCCACGCAAACGAGGCGGGGGATGTCTCCCCCGGTGGTGACCTCTAAGGCCTCCACTCCCTTCAAAGTGACCGAGCTTCCGCGGAGTAGTGCCCGGCGCTCTCTCCTATTCAGAGGTTTCTCCGCTGGCTCCGCTTTCGTGGCTACGGTTTTCTTTGGTTTCTTTTGCTTCACCGTCCGCCAGCCTTCCTCATCAGCGCCGTCGGGAGTTTTCTCGACCGGCGTTTGCTGTGAGGTTTCGAGGTCTGGCTTCTGGCTACGCCTTGCTGTAGCCTCCTTTGGATCCGAAGTTTTATCCGCGCGTGTCCCCTGAGCTTTCTTCAAAGCGGGGCGACCCAAAGTTACGCGCTTTGGGCACACTTTCCGGAGGTGGCCCCTTTCTCCGCACGAGAAACACTAGATGTGGGGGCACCGTTTTTTCAGATGCCCTGTCGCATCGCAGTGTCCACAGAACTTGGGTTTCCCCACGTACCAGATATCGACCTTTTCGTTCGCGACGTCTAGCTTGTGGGGTGACGAACCGTTCTCATGCACGGTTACACGCGCTGCGGCCATGACACTAAACAGCGTTCCATAGGACTGTAAGACGTTGGGCTTGCTCCAAAGCGCGTGAACCGTGCCGAACTTCCTGAGTTCCTCCTACACGCCCTTCGTCGACATGCGGAGGGTAACTCCCGTGAGGTGTGTCACTACCGAGCGGTCCTCAGTTACAGGGAAGAGCTTTCTGCCTTCCAGCGTAATGGGGGTGTTTAGCAGGCGTCGAGCCAGGCTTGCATCCTTACAAGTCAACTCCACCCGCTGACCACCGCTTAACACTGAAAGACCTTCCAACTCTTCTTTTTTAACATTAAGCCGCTGCAACGCCCTCTCAAAGTTGCGAGCGGTATTTCCAACAAAGATATTGCACCTTATAGATGAGGTACGCCTTGTACCCTTGTTCTTTATAGGCTCTTTGTTCGGCCAAGGCATCAGCGGATAGTGCTGCAGCCACTGCGCTTTAAGTCCTCATCGTTGCCGAGGATGGCTCCGAGGACACGCTTGCACGCTTTTTCAAGGAAAACGATGACCTCGCCTCTGTGTAGGCAATCGCCCGCTCCACCATGGGTTGGGGAAAGGCACTAGACTCTCCTACTCCAATCTCCATCGCGATGTCCGCTGGCATTTCTGCCATGGGACACCGACGATGGGCCACACACTCTCTCAAACGGAAAGAAATGAAGGAGACTTCCCAAGCTGAAGCGGTAAAAGTGCAGGATAAACACGTCCGAACAGTTCGACGAGAAAAGTCGTGTGGGCCAACTTGTCCTCAAGTGGTCCGAATCGATCGAACTGGTCGTAACGAACATCTACGCGCCTAGCGGCGGCCGGCATAACGCCCAGCGACTCGCATTCCTGGGTGGCCTGCGCAGCCGCTGACTCGCCGACTCCGGCTTTAACGTGGCGCACCTCCTTGCAGGAAACTTAAACGTCCACCTGCTAGCAGAGGAGAGATGCCGCTTGAGGGAGAAGCAACTGGTGAGCGAGGTTGCGCGTCCGTGCGCGTGCAAAACCTGCTTACTGGTGCGCCCGGGGTGGAGAGATCGCCGGACCATGCGTTCCTCGATGAACACCTGCTTTCACGAGTAGGTCGGAGAAGGCGCCTGCTGTCCGCGATTTCGGATCATCCGAGACGGGACTCCGAGCTCCTCCCGCCTGACAAAGGGCTTCCAATGAATGTCTGGAGGTTGCCAGCCGACTGGATTAGCAATTCGGAGGCTGCGGAGCATTTCCTTCATCACCTCCGGGGCTTCGTCATCCGTGAACTCGAGGACTGGGACGATCTGAAAAAAACGGTCCGCGAGTTCTGCTGCCCTTTCCCCTTGCACCTGCTTCCCTGCGGCTTCAAGAAGGGTGTCACGAATAGCAGATCCTTTCTGCAGGCGCGAACCTTCTCTCGATGCCCAAACGTCCGGCGTTTGGCGGAGTACAAGGCCAGAGCCGAGCGCCAGGTTTGACACTCTAGAGCGGCTTGTCTGCTCGATCACGCTGGCCAGGAATGCTCGGCTGCAGCCGACGTACACCGCGTAGTCAAGCTTTTCTACTCCTCGTTGCACGCGGAGGAGCTCAAGGAACGCAGTCTCTCCGAGCTGCTTCTTCTGACGGGTAACCCTGCAATCGACGAGGAGGAAAGCGCCAGTTTGGATTGGCCCTTCACGGCGGAAGCAGTATCTTCCGCCATAGAGGGCCTGAAGAGGCGTGAGGCGCCTGGGGAGGATGGCCTGCCCGCGGAGTTCTTTCAGTGCTTCGCGGAGGAGCTCGTCATCCTGGCGCTAAGCCTTTCCTCGCTGATGCGTGAGACGGGAGATGTTCCCGCTTCTTTCCGCGCAGCAAAGGTGCGTCTCCTGCCGAAAGGTGGTGATTTGCGCCACCTCAGGAACTGGCGTCCGATCACCTTGGTGAATTCGGACGTCAAGTTGTTCTCCAAGCTATGGGTAGCGCGCCTGGGGAGAATCGCGGAGTCCTTGGTAAGTCCGGAGCAGAGGTATGCTGTTCCGGGGCGGGCCATGGACGCGAATCTCTTCTTCGCGCGAACATAGTTCGAGTTGCAGCAGCGCGTGGCGCAGCAGAGCCAGGCAGCCGAAATCGCCGCTGCCAAAAGTAAGCGGCGGTGTTCAAGGCACGATGGAACGACGGGGGCCTTAGCGGTCGCCGTCGATCTCTGGATAGCGTTTGACAGCGTAAACCAGCACCTCCTTCTGGAGCTTCTGGGACGCTTGGGCCTCCCGATGCACCTCATCTCTAACTTGCGCTCCTGCTGGCGCCACGCGTTATGCTGTATCTCTTTTAGCGGGCGCCACGTGTACGCCGTTCCCATGCGGCGGGGTATCAGGCAGGGAGACAGCTCAAGCCCCCTGCTCTTCAGCATCTTCTTTGAGTTACTGCTGAGGGCGTACAGGCTGACGCTGGCCAACCTGCCGAGCTCCTGTCCGGGAACTTCGGCCGTGGCCGCCTATGCTGACGGCCTTCTCCCGCTGCTGCCCATGTCCACCCCGGCGTCCAGACTCGAAGACTCCTTCGAGCTCATTCGTAGGGGAGCGGGCCTGAGCGTCAACAAGAGGAAATCAACCGTTGTACCGGTTGGCTCTACGTGGGAGCGGCAGTCCGACTGGATTTCCCTGGGGATCCCCACGGGCAGGTGCTTGAAGTACCTTGGCGTTCCCTTGGGCGCCTTCTGTGCATCAAAAGCGTGGTCGGACTGCCTTCACAAGGCCGAGACTGCTCTGGGTCCGTTCCAACGCGGCAAGTTCCGTCTGTCGGAACGGGCCTTCGTGTGGAACATTTTCGTTGCCCCTTTCCTCCGTCCCCTCTTTTTTGTTTGTCCCCCTCCCTACTCGGCTAAGCGTCGGGCGCAACGACTGTTGCCAAACGCCTTGTGTTGACCGGCGAGGTCCAGGTTACGCCTCAAGGACTTGGGGGCTCCTCGGCGGGATGCAGGATTGGGCATCCTGACGCTGAAGCGGATCGGACTGCTAGTGGAGTTCCGCATGCTGGCACATTGCGCCCAGCTCTGGACTACTCCCTAATGTGCTCCAGCGCGGCTGCTGCTGCGGCGCTGCACGGGTGGCGACGGACTGCGTTCGTTGCACCTGCGCAGGGAGTGCGCTCAGAGAGGATTCGGCTTCCCAGTGAAGATGCTCTCCTCGCTTCTGGGAAAGCATGCTTGGATCTCCTGCCGGCCGACGAACCTCATCTCCTGCAGACTGGAAGCCTTATCGTCCTGGGCAGCGCAACAGGATGTGTCCCGTTTGGAGCTCCGTTGCGTGAACCTTTCCCCATACTGTCCAGTGGGTGAGGTGCTTGAAGACCAGGACCAGTGGACACGCCTAGCCGCCACGCCCCTCGCTGAAGCACTGTCTGCATTGATGGTGCGAGACGACAGTGACCTGCCGGCGAGGTGGGAGGTCGCTTCAGAAATCGCAGGCGAAACCCGACTTCTGGGCGGCAGGAGGACTTGCGAGCTGGCAGACGCTGCCACGCCTCGCCTTCGTGTTAAGGGACTTTTCCTGTGGAGTGAGCTCCTCGGGGTGCCCATCGAAGAACTTGTTATCCCTTCTGCGTGTTTGGACGCGACTGTCTTCCCCCTTCGGTGGAAACAGGACGCTTTTCTGCTGGTGCATTGGGGTTTGTACTTCAACCAGCGGGTGCACCTGATTTCCGGGGGAGTTGCTTCCCCGAACTGTGCCGAATGCGGAGCGGTGGAATCGCTTCCGCATTTGCTGTTTGAGTGGGGTGCCCTCCAGGCGCTGTGGCGGCGGCTGTCATCAGCGCTCCTGCACCTTGGACACTCCGCACTGGATTGGATGCGTCGCTTCTAAACGCGTGGCGGTCTTTCTCTTGGAGCGGTCGTCGCAATCATCTTCTGCGTCCGCGCCATTGTCAGGGCCCGCCACTTATTGCAGATGCGAGCGGTCCCAACATTGGTCCCCGACAGCGCAACCTGCTACCTGCAAATGGCTGCCGGGTGGCCACATCTGCGAGCATAAGTGAGGACGGAGATCGGCGGCATTCACCGCCGGTTCTGAGAATAGGAACGGTTAAACTGCATACCACTGTCCTCGCCCTTCCACCCTATTTATTTATTTATTGTACCCCCTTCTCCCGTTCCGAACTCTCAGTGTGCCCGGCCTACGTTCCGGAAAATCTACACCCCATCTTCTGTTCCCCTTCATGGGAACCCAATTTCAAGAAGATTTGATTGTATTATTAAACGCCTCGGCGCAACCTGGTAATAAACAACGACGCTGTATTCTATGATTATCGCGCTTTCCTGGTCTTACTTCTTCTATTGGCAGGCGATTTTTTTCTCTAGCCTTCTGTCCTTCGATTTTTTGCCTGTTGCCACCTTCCATTCAGGCTCCTGACCGTTTCCCTCGACCTTTCCGGCGGTGTTTTCCGGGGTCTCGGGTGCGGATTGGGCCTTGGGCGCGAGTGGCACAGCCTTCGCGGCAGCTTTCGCTGCCAGCCCTTTTTGTATCAGGAGGGCGCGGTTTATGGATTCCCCGCGGAAACCACGCGCACAGGGGCTTGTGGGCACACTTTCCTCCTGTTGCCCATTGTACCGCATACATGTCACTGTACGTTGGGGCACCTCTGTTTTAGGTATCGTGACCTATGGCAGAGGTCACAGTATTTCGGCTTTGCACACACCAGAGTTCGATAGTTTTGCCGCCGACTACCAGTTTGTGAGGAAGAGAACTCCCTTCTGGGACGGTCATGCGTGAGGCTGCGAGACCTTATTGCATTCCGGTGTAGTGCTCGGAAGGACTAGGCTTGGTCGACATTGCATACGCGTCTCGTGTTCTTCCAACGCGTCGCGTACTTGTTATTACCGCATTCCCGCGGTGACTGCAAACAGTTGGATCACCATGCTGCTGTCCACCGTAATGGGTACAATTCCGCGTTTAGCAATCTCTAGGATGGTTTTCAGCACACTTTGATACAGATCTGCCTGTTTGCAGATCAGCTCTACCTACTGCTCCACGCTGTGGATGGTCATCGCCTAGGGTTCTTCCTTTTGTTCGTTGAGAGCGCACATCGCCTTCCAAAAGTCGCGCCCATTGTCGGGACAATAGAGATATCGTACCTTGAAGAGTACTGAGAGTTTATAACCCTCCTCTTCATTGGCAGATAATTTCGCCGCGGCTGCAGGCGGTGGCGCCGCCACGACGGCGCTCCACGCCCGCGCTGCAGCGAGGACCGATTCTATATGGGACGGAAGCTCCCAACTCCATCGCCTCTGGGGCGACGTTGCCGCCGTCCACGAGCACTCACTGGTGGTCGTGTCAGACACCGCTCTCTGATCGACCACCGAACCACAGAACATTTCGCTCTAAGGGGAGGGTTTCCGGCACTGAGGAGCACCAAGAATACTTGTCCAAACCTCATCAGCTAGGCATTCCAATTTCACACAGGTTTCGCCGGGGCGTTTACTCAAACAATAAACTTCAAGAAAGACGTGCAGTGGCTGGACCATTGCTCCAGCCTCGCACGAGAAACACATAGCCTACCAGGTCACCGGTTCGCATACCGGTACGGTACACCACGGCAGCAGGGGGAAGGGGGAAAGCTAGGCATTCGACTGCGTGAATCAGGATCTCTCTCTGGAGATCCTAGAACGCCTCGTTCTCTCGGTTCCCTCCGTAGCCTATTTGCAAACTCGCTGGCGCCTGGCGCTGATCTCCATCTCTTTCAGCGGCTGCCACGTGTACGGCGTGCCGCTATAACGAGGTATCAGGCAATGCGACAGTTCAATTACGTTGCACTTCAGCATTTTATTTGAGATGGCTATGAGGTTTTTATTGCGACATTCTCTGTTACATTTTTGTCCTATATAAAGTTCAGTATTCATTACAAACTTGCGAATTTCAATTTTACTGGAGCTGGAACTCTTTGAGTACATAGTTGTTAATGGAAAGTATTTTAATTAGTCTTTTGTATCTGAGTCGTCTTTAGAGGGCTGTTAGTACTCTTACTATTGGAAATGTAGTGGAGTCTTTGAAAAGATTGTCATCTGATGGCGGATCCATGCTGGGATCTGAGAGGATTTGTGTTTCCTCTCGAGATACAGAAAATGGCTCTGTGTGTGCTTGGTCCAGGTTCTTATGGTGAAGACAACCATCAAGGTTTTCCGTCGAATAATCAGGGGGGTTGGGTCCAGAGATGTGATTGAGGTATATGTCCCTGCAGAACTTTATGATTTGGATGCATAGGTGTCAGGAAATCGAGGCGATTGTTCTGTGAGAGATGCCGAGTAATTTTGAGAGTTTGTCGTTTTCGGAATCCAATGACCCAAGCACCCCGATCACAGAGGCTTGGTTGATGGTTCATAGGTCTTGTTGCCTAAGTGCCGCTTGGATCTCCGCATATTTAAGGATTTTGCCCACTCCTCCATGCTGTAGAGATGATCGACTATTTTGAAAAAAGGATACAACGTCAATTATCACAGATGTAGACGCATTTTGTAGGAAAATGTCGGGGCGGAGAGTGTAGCTCAGCACACGTTCCGGCGATCTTTCTGAGCCACAGGCCATCGAGGGGAGAGAATCTTGTACAGTGTGTCGACATCAAAGTCATGTATTCGGGTGATCGTTGTTCCAAGTTGGATTGGACAATGACACAGAACATGGGCCAATGTTTCTTTCACACCACCACAATTTCGATATTGTTCAAAGTCACACGTTTTTTTTGATTTCCGTTAAGAAATAATTGGTTTAGCAGGGTGCGGTGTATGAAACGCCAGACTGCAAAAAGGGAATCCATCACATGAGGGTGGGAATGACATGGAGACTTGGTGGAGGGCTACACATTCGATTGTCTTCTCTTGGTCTGGTTAGGCTTGAAGTGATAATCCTTTTTGCTCTTTAAACTGAGCACGTATCGTTTGTGCTACTTGTCTACGTTGTGGGAACGATAGATTTTTAAGGTTCTCATGCTCAGGAAAGGAAATAGAGAGCGTCACATTATTATCCTCAAAGTTTTACGTTATAGATAGAGGCTACTTTGCTTCCTGTAATGCGAACCGCATCGTGTGAAATCACCAATTGGGAGATCTAAAGGAGACGAAGAGCATCCATTGAGCTATAGCGCAAACAGCAGTAGCTCGTGTGGAGCGTGAGCCTTTCTACGTACAGCATTGGAAAGGGAAGAAAAGACAAGATCGGTCACTTGGGGGTCCGAGCATGTGAACAGCTTAAACGCACAGACAGCTATCATAGTTCGTGCTTCTTCGACGAGGAGAATTATTCCAAGGTGACCATCACGGAAACCTTCGTGAAGGTATTCGTTGGATAAGCCTTGAGTAAGCGGTAGAATAGCTTGCTTGAACGCATTCCGTATTAATTTGTCAATCTTGGCCCAAGACGATATGGGTTTTGTACCGAGCCGTAAGTCGTGTACTGAAGACGGCAGGAAAAAGGTTTAAAATGCATCTAGTCTCTGCCATTGAGCTAACGAGAAGTCTGCAATAATTTCGAAGCGCGTAATGAACCTATCTTCGTTTCCATCACACAAGAAGTTTATAAAACCAATCGGTTTTCCTAGATAGTTATACGTATCTTCGAGGGAAAGGGACGCAATTGGTGCACCAATCACAGACAGAGATGTATTTTGCACATGCGTTGATACGAGCCGCATCTATTGGGGATTTGTAAGTTTGCAGCACGCGTTGCATCAGCAAATGTGGAGATCGCAAGCTGTGGCTCGTCTATGGAGCTTGCTAACAGCTCAACGTCATCTGCATATGCAAGTGGAGTGATAGAGGGGTAATGGTGCTTCAGGACAGCGGTGAACAGCGGACATTGCAATGCCTAGCAGCATCTGCCTGAGCATTTGGTGCCACTTTGATGATCACAAAGTCCACGCTCTGTAAAGGGTACCGCCGGAAAGGTCGAGGGAAATGGTCAGGAGCCTGAATGGAAGGTGGCAACAGGCAAAAAATCGAAGGACAGAAGGCTAGAGAAAGAAATCGCCTGCCAAAAGAAGAAGTAAGAGCAGGAAAGCGCGATAATCATAGAATACAGCGTCGTCGTTTAGTACCAGGTTGCGCCGAGACGTTTAATAAGAAAATCAAATCATCTGCGAACCGGGTTTCCATGAAAGGAGAACAGAAGATGGGGAGTAGATTTCCCGGAACGCAGGCCGGGCACACTGATAGTTCGGAACGGGAGAAGGGGGGACAACAAATAAATAAATTGGATGGGAGTGTATGGATAGGGATCTGCAGTCCCGCCGTTCCTATTCTCAGAACCGTCGGTGAATGCCGGCAATCTCCGTCCTCCCTACTGCTTTAAGCTGTGGGCACCGGAAAGCCAGTTGCAGTTCGCAGGCTGCAGTGTCGGGGAACGATGTTGGGACCGCTTGCATCTGCAATACGTGGCGAGCCCTGAGAATGAGGTGGACGCAGCAGATGATTGCGACAAGCTATCACTTGCTTTCAAATTCTTCACTGTCATGATTTCAGGCAATTATATTTTTCCACGGCATCGTATTGCATAGCATCGTTTCTCAGCTCAATGTCCCATGCAACTCAGTTATCTTCTTCCACAGTATCTCCCAGTATGGCTTCTTCTAAGTGGATCAATGCTGAAGCAATCAGCTCCATTGCATGCACTTTCTGGACAGCACATGCGCGCGACCAGGATCGCGGAAAGCAATGATGCTCGTTGAATTCAAGTGTGGTTAGAATCCCGTTCGCTTCCAGTAAAGTGGATTGAGTTCTTAATGCTGGTCTCAAAAGCGAATTTCACGCGCAGAGAAGGGAATGCAATGCTGGGAAACCGATGTCAGTCGCCGCAGCTAGGAGTCCGAACGTTGAGGATTTCCACCAGATAGAAGTCAGATTTGCGTTCATTACTTTTGCTATTCCAAGCAGTGGCATTTGAACACCTCGAGCGATGCGTTCTTGCTGATTTAAAATGCATTGCAAACCTGAAATCACGCAAGCAGTGCTCTCATTGGATCTCGTTTGTCCCTCTTTCTCGGAATCCCGGGATACCAGAACTACGCACGCGCACTACCGCGATGTTCAACGCTGTTCTCTTTGCGCCCGTTTTCCTTCCAGTTTATCTCTCATAAGTGCGTCCATGCAGATCCACGTGCTCAGCCCCACACAGCTCGAAAAGAAGCGTACTCTTGAATTCTTGCTTGGATTTGTTTCCTTTCCTTCTTTCCTCTCAAGAGCAAGTGGACAGACGGAAGCCACGTTCTAACTTCTGGTGCCAGAACTGAGCTGTATGCGCAGTTTTTACTATCTCTGGCGCAGGCACACAGAAGCGTTTGCGCACTTAGAAATCTGCTGCAATTAGCTCCACCTGGATCCAGTAGTGAACAAAGGGGTTGCTGTCACCCTGAGCTGGTTCCAAGACAAAGGCGAAGAGCACTTTCATCTCTTTTCTTCATCTGCTCAGTGTCCCATTGCATCCTCCTGAAAACAGACCGACGTGACAGAGACTAAATTATTCTGAACATTTTCTGTTTGACGCGAACTATCTCTCAAACTTGTTTCCTTCTTTCCTTCGAAATTCCCGCGCCGGCGTGAGAGCTAAGGAAGCTGGGGGGACAGATTGCATATGCTGCGCCAAAAGTTGCGATCCAAATTCATATTTTAGATGTTTTTCATCAATTCATTTTCTTTTCTAGTTTTCGAACAGCGACTATCTTCAACAAATATCGTACTAAAAGTGTGCAAAGGACTCACGGATAATATTTGTTGAGAGATTAACAAGGGCTCGCTGGGAGTCTCACGATGTCTTCATGCTTCCATGAAAAATAGTGACGTTTTCTGGTTCTCCAGATCAAATAAACATCTTCAACCGAACTGGATAAAAGTTTTCTTCTGGCGTTCCATACTTTGCTCCCTAAAATAGGCAAACGAATTTGTAGGAATTCAGCTAGATGGTGTGCAAATGCTCACCTGATGCGGTACGAGCATGCACACGTGACAGTGCATCTATTTGTGCAAGGAATCCATGCATGCATCTCACGCTGGAAATGAATATATTACGTGGGATGTCAAATCCAAATTGGAAATACTGGTATAATCTACGAGATCGAATAAGCCGAAGGAAATCATTTGGTGATTGCACAATTGCTTGTTGCTCAGACAAAGTGGCTGTTATAGCTGCGTCCCTGCAAATATTTCGACGTTTGGAATTTACGTATGTCAACCAAAGGGCATGCAAAACTTGGAGCAGCCGAAGGTTTCCAATACAGTTTTACCAATCTGATGCGTTTTGACAAGAACATAGGCTGCTATGGATAATAAGAATCCGTTGAAATCAAGACACATTGCTGAACAGAATGTTTATCACCATGTGAACTTTTCACTTCGTACATTAACAGGTTTTCTCGGAGCAATGTACGGAGGTTTCACAGTAGTGGTGACTATCTATTTGCACAAATCGCATTCAGAAAGGTCGGGAAAGCTGCATCCACCCGGTAGCTAACAAATCTGTAGGGAAATCCAACACCCAGACGGCTTCGTCTTACAGAAGAGATTTCCCTGATTGCTAGCATGCAATGCATCTATAGATCTGTGGAAGAGGAAATGTACACGCCGAATGCTGTGGTGCACACCCGAGAGCATGGGATGCCAGTTTGGAAACAGGCGACAATCCTGCTCCAAAGATCACATGTTTTTCGTGTTTTCAGAATGTGTTCGCTGCTTGGGAAGGAAATCTCTCAAGGCGGCTTCGTCGAAAGCGTCGCCACTGCTCTCTCGCAACAAGGAAACCTATATTCGAGTGTGAAACAGACGACGAAACACTAACTGCCTATGCTTTCGTTTTCGCAAGGACTTTATAGCGTTGTTCTGTTTGTGATTTGGAGAGCGTTTCCATGTGCCCTATGATTTATGCTGCATAGTTGGTGGACATCGACTCTTATGAGCGTTCTCTGAGAGCTAGCGGCACCTAAAACCAACCTGCGAAGGAAATCGATCTTCAGATACGGTAAAAGAACCACCTTTTTCTCAGAAGGATTGCTTTGTGTACCTTGGTGACCGCAAGGAGTTTCTCAATCCTGACTGAATGCCTCGGATTGGCATTCACAGTTGCATCGCTACCGACCTTGAAATAAGACTCTCACAATTCACTCTGATTCCCGCAATGGATCTCAAACAATACACATCAATGTGTGGATAAAAGTAATTTTGTCTCCAGGCTTCCGATGACTGATGAGTGACTCTGAAGACAGCGATGGAGACATCCGCATTTTCCAACGAGACTGGATGATAAGCTGAAACGACTGCTTTAGCTCGAGTGCCGTTACATCATCCAAGGACGACTGTCTGCGTGGGAACGAGTTCAAATGCACAGGAAGGTACGCCATACTGCATGACACTATTTCAATAACAGATTTTTCGGGGTTTTGTGGGAACAGTTTTCATATCGCAAAGGGCGTCGTTATAAAAAGCGAATATCCCTTCTCGTCACCTCTTTTCCATAAGGATCATTGTCCGTTGTCTCTTGAGACCTTTTACACCATGCTGGAGTCGGTAAGAAGGAGAAACAAAAAAGAACTGAACCTTAACATAGTCATCCGGATGTAGCTTCACTGCCACGTGCTATGAACCTCGGTTTTTTCAAATCAGCAGCGATGTGTCACCAATGATGTAAATAATGGCATTGATGCTAGTTGCGTTCCGAAGGAAGCAATACGATGACGGCGGCACAGCGAAATGTCGTCACATCCCATGCGCAGTAGAGAGGCCCCAATTGGATACGAGGTTTTTATTAGCGAAATATTGTCTTTAGCTCTCTTTACGTGCTTTGTTAATTTCGCTCTTCTTATTGCTTTTAGAAATTCAAGTTTATAGCAGTTGACCAAATCAGAAAAATGAAAATACGCATCAGTGCTACATCAAGGGCTTCTTCAGGCTCTCTGCTCCAGCTGTGATTCCCAGTTCGGGAAATACCTTAACCGGTTTTGGTATTGAAGAAGGCGTTTGGCAACGAAGCCCAACGCCTTTCGGGTAGGGCTCCACAATCCCTTACTTGCTGTAGGTATTTGCATGTCTCATGCTGGTACTTCTGAAGTGCGTCGAAATGCAAGTGACCTAATGGTCACATGTTTCTCTGAGGTGTCTCAAAGGCAATTCTTTTACTTCACACAAGCCTCTGTGTCTAGAAACAGATGAATACTGCGTTCGTTTTAAGCCAATGCCATCTCAATTCTGAATAAGCGGTTTAAGGAGAATGGAAAACTGTTTGTGGATTTTCCTAGAATATTTCCTTAAAGAGTATACCACACCTTTCGTTGGCAAAACATGCAGCTATGCGATGCATCCGCAAAGACGGATGTCGTGTAATCACCATACCAGTCTGCTGGCTAAACGCATGCTCCAGAGATACTTCAACCAGTGACTTTCAGTGTTAGTAGTGAAAAGGATGACGATTTTCTTGTTTTGGAGAAGGGTTACACAATCAGCTGATGCCTGCGGTGGTTTTCCATCTTCACGTTTCTCTGGAGTGCGTGTTGTTGCCAACAACCTATTCTAAGCTTTGCGAAAAGAGGTCAGCGTAACCATTCTGCTCTTGAAACAGTGTACACTTTGGAGAGTATGCGCACTCGTTTCCGCGCACACGAATTGGAGGACCAATGGCAACCCTGTAGTCGGAATCGTGGAGATGATGTTTTGGTACCCGAACGAGTTGATATACCATCCATATACTAGATAAATTTGAACCTAATGACTATAGAATGCAGGATTGACTGAAAACGAGAATCATCATCTGGAGATCAGGACTATCATCCAGAGGATCCTTTTTTCGATGGCAGGACGAAGATTGATGCTGCTTTCGAAGTTTGCGCGCTTTCAGAGATAACATTGTGGGCGTCGCAGTATTGGCGATTTCCCTTCAATGGGAAATTCCCATGAATGCTCCTGAATTCTTGCACCAACAGCGAAGTCCAGTATCCTTGTTTTCACTTTTCCTGTTCTCTCACTGTCTGGACATCATACGCGTGTGATCCTTCGAGCAAAATCTGCGTCAAGAAGTCCGTATGCTAAATGGGAAAGAGGCGGATCTTGTGTGTGGAAAAAACTGGTTTCCATGTTTTTCTTGAATTTAATCCTAACGAACAGCAAAAGAAATCAGCGCCTTCTCACGATCTTCTGTGTACCATCCTCTCGAGTACATTGTTTTCGTCTTAGTTTCAAGCCAATTTACAATATGCAACCTGTCTTGCTATTCTCTTGTTTGTTGATGCGCCTGCACTGGTTGAGCAGAGAAGCTTCTTTCACTGCACAGTTCCTGGGAATAGACGGCTGGTAATTTTGCCACTATTCTTAAGTCCGTAGGATTCCGCGAAGATTAATCATCCGGGGTGAGACGATCAATGGCCGTGCCATGTGGATTCCATGCGTGCGAACCGTGTACCTCATTGTGATAGGAGAAATCCTTTATATACTGGCAAGCAGGCGTTGCTTAGGTAAGCAGCATCTGCGAAAAGACATTCATTGTTAGTGAACCGAAATCGACAGAACTATTGAAGATGATTCGCTATCTCCTAATGTCGCTTTTCATCATAGGGTCTTCTGCATGGACCGTTCAGCGTGGCCAGGAGCCAGTTAAAAACTGGATACATGGCATCAATCCTCCGAAGGTATCAGTTTTTTGGGAAATTTCCAATTTGAAGTCGGCTGGTTTGCGATGTAGCGATGGTGAAACAGTGTCTTCCGTTAGCAAGGGAGCGAATTTCCCTGCTTCCTGTTCGATCCGTGACGCGATTGCCACTTGGAAAAATGCACTTGTGGCTTCAGGGGAGTCTCCAAAATTTGTTGCAGGATTAGCTATGTGTTGCGTTGAATGCAAGATGAATAGTGGGAACCGTGGAAAAGAGAATGATAGCAAGAATAAAAAGAGCATACTCAATGCAGTGGAACAATTCAACTAAATGAACTTTGCTTCCAGAGTGACTTCTCCTTTGACAGTTGCAATCCGGAGACGAGGGATGTTCTTGATGCATTTCTTCTGGTCGAACCAGATCCGATACAAGTCCCAGGAACTATTTACTTCCTGCTGAATAGCAACCAGAAAATTGAGATCAATAGTAGCTTATCGGTAAGCGTCACTTCATCTTCACGCATCCTCAATCCTTTCTGAATCGAGGCAACGATCAGAGTGCCCAGTTTGCTAAGCAAAAATCAGAGTGCAGTATGGGAGGCAGATTTCACTTATGCGTTCTTGATTACAGGTCGTTATATATGTGTCGAGATATGAAGTTGACCAACGGACTAATACAGCCTACAAGAATGACATCTTCATTTACCAATATGATGACGTCTGCACGTGGTTTTCACTACTGGGAGTCCTCGGAGAATGTCCTTCAGCACCTCACCACTTTGATCGCAAGTTTGAAATCGATGTGTCGTCAATCGCTTTTCCGGAAGGCGATTATTTCGCTCTCCTGAATATCCAGCAGAACTCACAAACCATTGTGTGCTACGAGTCATATTTTAAAATTCAAGTTTCCTGAAGGCATTCCGTTAAATAAAGAGCAAACAAGGTTCAGCTCCCCGTTGATTATGACGCGTGAAAAGGGTACTTTGTGCTTCCCCAATTTTAGTTGTGCCAGTTTTAAACAGGTTTTAAATTCTCCTTTTTACTGAGTGAAATCGATTGCCCATTCATAGTGTATGAAAGCGACGAACGCAGCATCCCTGACTCCTGCCACATCTTCATTGTTTACAGAGAAGCGGCGTACTTGAGGTATCTTCTAGGAAAAGTGAAAAGTTCGACGATTTGCTTATGCGCTGGCATGACGCCTTGTGGTTCAATGACGTACACAACGAGCATCCACGCTGGGTATCCTTGGTTACCTTTTCCGATGATAGCATCCTCTTCCTAAGATGAGAGCTGCTTGTGTTTGTCACTTCTACAGGTTTCCTGTTTGTGTGAATAGTGGTAAGGAATTTATCACGGTAGAACTGAATGCTGTTTGAGGGACGAGGCGCTACCAGGAAACTATGTCAATGGTATGCATTCTGTGAAGAGGCGACGACTCGGATGGGACCCCAGCTAAGGGAGTCCGCTCTCCGTTGTACGACCGGAAGGGGAACTCCCTACTCCTTGGATTCCTGGAAGGACCCGAAGGTCGACTTCCATTGTTCCGGCCTCCATCAGGGGCCTCCGGCTTAAACGACCACCGGTGCCACGCCCGAATGTCATCGGCCAACCAGCGCCATTGCAGGAGAAACTCGGAACCCAACGACGCAGTGGCGTCAGTTTTTGCCAGAGTATTCGATCCCGCGACGCATGGTGCCACGCGCGGAGGCCTTAACCACAAAGCCTCCGACGCGGGCATTATATGCATTGGCATGGCTGCCAAAAGTCACCCTATCTGATGTTTTCTTACGGTTTACCTGTTTGCTTCCTATTCTTCTGCGTTCAGAACCCGATTAAATAACCGAATGCGCCTCTCTTCTTGCGTGCCATCTAAAAATTGGGCTGATTTTGCGCCCGATGAGTGATTGCTTGAGCCTCTCCCACGACCTCTTCCTTTCGCCTTGTACAAAATTACCCCAGTCTTCTGCCGCCTAATGAGGGATATGCTCAACGAGCTTTCCTGTTAACAACCTCCCCGTCCACAACTACGCTTTCCTCATGTCCCATAGCAGCAGACTGGTATCAACGACACGCCAACTTTCGAAATTCTTTCGATTCCTGCTTAGCGTTTCCTAGAAACAGAGGTGGACTTACAATCAAGCTTGTTCCGAAGCTCTCCACGATCACGTTGGAAGAAAAGAAGATTTCTGTTCCGCTTTTTCCGATAGGTCTGATTTGTACACGCCCGCAAACTCGGATAAAACCAAGCAGAGCACACATAGACAATGTTTGTTGGGAGATTGCAGAAGACTGACAGTGTATTCGACTACAACAGCTTCATGCTTTGAAGATTGTTTTCAATTTCGGGCTCTCTAGATGAATAGGTCCACCTTCTTTGTGTTGACAGTTTCTTTTTGCAGACTGCGCGTGCGGGCAGCATGAGGTAAGGATCTGCTCCGCGCTCGAATCGTGGGTGCGCTTTAGGGGCGATGGGGAGCTTCACAGTGCCTGGGGCATTGCTAACGCGTATTTAGAGCGATATCGGGAAGAGTCCACCTACATGCTGATGTAAAACTTCGTCAATGGGCAGTTTCGTCTGTGTCAGTCTTTTGGCACGCCTAGCGCCATCATCCTCAATCTGCTATGTGCAGTGGATAAAGTGCGTTTTCACGGAATTTTTCGGCGATGCAGCAGCATCAGCTAGTGTTTCTGTCCCCATGACGGAGGATTACCGCTGTGCTGCATCGCTGAAGATCACATGAGTCCTACGTGGAAATTCCCAAAAGCTCGCTGCATGAGAGAATTGCCTATGCAGGATTAACAACATTTGAGAGGCCGCTGGCATCCGTCTTGTGCGCTAGCTTGGAATTTTCATTGCTGCTGGAAACCTACATGTGCCTGCAGTGGAGGCTGGATTCAGGAGTTTCAACTCTTCTCCAAGTGTAGGCGCCTGTAGTTCACGAACAAGGACAGAAGTTGAAAGCATTTTGCTCGTGAAGGTGTGGATCTTTTGCAGGGACCGAGGACTGTCCTTGTCTTCCTAGATCGGCATCTTTTAAGGACACTCTCCCAGCGTGGACTTTGTGATCATCAAAGTGGCACCAAATGCTCAGGCAGATGCTGCTAGGCATTGCAATGTCCGCTGTTCACCGCTGTCCTGAAGCACCATTACCCCTCTATCACTCCACTTTAG
>JAYWIR010000231.1:0-21865 GCA_036172245.1 Raillietiella orientalis
TTGCCGTCACTTCTTGTGGTAGCAATAGAGCACGCTGTGTTTTAGAAACATTCGAAGAGCGGGAAGCTGGGTGAAAATCAGGAAACTTACCGTTACTAGTATTTCAAATATCAGCACAAAACTAAATCTATCAATGATTTCATAATCGAATCCCAATAAAAAAGCATTCAACCCAAACTTCCAGACTAATGAAACCATCCCTTTACCCAATCGCAGCCTCCAATACACATTCAAGTGAGAGACCGTTCCAGCAGTCTTATCTCCATAGAGGTGCAAAAAATTGTAGTCAATTCGGTTTTTGCTTACACTTTTCAACCTTCTTGGTATTTCCGTTTGGTTGGATGCCGCTCACAGTTTTAGCAGGAATATCGGTTGAGAACTTTTTTCTGCACTTGCAAGAAGATAACATCCTAGTTGACTGCTATCTTTTTACGATTAATGAAACCGATCATCAACTCTTTTGCTTTTTGTGGATCCGTAGAAGCCAGAATTGGGGCAATTCTGGCTTCTTTCATTTGCTCCACAACATCCAGAAGCACAGCAGTTTGCATGTGATCAAAGATTCGCATGCGGCGTCAGATGGTTTCATATTTTCATGCAGCTTAACCAGTTTAGCATTCTTCGCTCTCTCATGATTACCATACTGCTGTAGAGAGGATTGAAGATTTGTTTTTAGTTTTGTCAATGTGACAATTTTGGTTTCTAATTCCTGATTCAGCACATTGAGAGCATTTAACCTAAGCAACAACTCTTTCTCTCTACTTTCGAGCTCTTCTCTTCTTTGTTTTCACTCCTGCAGTACATCCAGAGTTATGGAGGAGAGGTCAGTAAATCTAGTGCATATCTCTTTTTGCTACGAAGCATCTAGAAGCAAGTAGAACAGTGGCAGATATACCATCAGATTTTTCGTTGCATCTTTTGCACTGTAATTTTTCACCAGCGGATGATTGATCTGTCGCTTCTGAGGATACAGTAATATCCTCGATAATTTTTAATACATCGGAAAAATTGTTATTTGCATTTGCTAAAGAGACTTCATTACTCTATCCAGAAATTCGGCATTATCTTCTTTATCAGACTTCTCATTTGTTACAGCTGTAGGTTGTGCAATATTGGCGTTATAACTGTTATAACCCACTTGTGGGGTAGTCTCTTCCTTGATATTCGGTAGCCTTTCCATGAATGCAACAACCTGAACCAAGCTTCCAAACACTTTCTGTTCATTCCAGATCTGTGACTTGATAATACATATATCATTACTTGTTGTGTTACGAATCGAACCATGCAGTAGCTTGTTTCCTCCAAAGTTTCCCTCAGGATAGCGGGTACTCGCTGGGGCGGAAAAAGAAGGGAGTCTCACCCGGTAAAGCGAATGATTAGAGGATTCGGGGCCGAAATGACCTCAACCTATTCTCAAACTTTGAATAGGTGAGAAGTTTGGCTTGCTTGAAAGCTGAAGCATCTGTGACTGTCGGATCCATGAGCGCCCAGTGGACCAATTTTCGTAAGCAGAACGGGAGCTGTGGGATGAACCAAACGTTGGGTTACGGCGCCCGATGCGACGCTCATCAGATCAAATAAAAGGTGTTGGTTGCTATGCCATGGAAGTCGGAATCCGCTAAAAAGTGTGTAACGACTTTCCTACCGAAGCAATTAGCCCTGAAAATGGATGGCGTTCAAGCGTCGAGCCTGTACCCAACCGCCGGGACACAGCCGTTCCTGCCTTCCGGGCGCGTTCCGGAGGACGGCACGTTCCTCAGGTTCGGGCGAGTGGGAGGGTCGCGACGATGCGCGCAGAAGGGTTTGGGCGCGAGCTCGCCTGGAGCCGCCGTCGGCGCAGATCTTGGTGGTAGTAGCAAATCCTCCAGTGAGATCCTGGAGGTCTGATGTGGAGAAGGGTTCCATTCAAACAGCGTTTGAGGATGGTTCAGTCGATCCCAAGTCCCCGGAGAAATGGCGAACAGATAGAATGAGACTTTGAATCCAACTACCACCGCTTCTCTGTGGCCCTACCTGACATCGATGGTAACATGGAGGAAAGGATGACCACAGAGACCGATATTGCCCTCCCCGAAGAACGGAAATTGCCGGTCTAACTCCTTGTAGATGCCCAAGTTACCATGAAAACAGTTGCGGCGTCGGCCGTGGGTTGGGTGTACAACACAAAATCCTGGAAGGATGCGGCCTTCACCGTAATGATTGATGGCATCTATGCTCTATGTACATATGACTTAATCCGGTACCGGAAGGTGAGCAAAGTGTTGATTTCCGATGGAGACTGGAAGCCCTCAGGAAAGCCATAGGAGATGAGAAATGCACAGCGAACAACTGGACTATCGCTCATTAATAAACAAACGGCCTATTCCTATTTATCTTGGTGGCTTACTAACCCCCATGTCGGAGTGAGAAAAGACCAAACAAAAGCAATAACTTGTCCGTGGGTCGCGAGTGTACATCTGAAGCAGCTGTCGATGATTGGCTATAACTGCTGCATGCTCGGTAAAATGCAACGCGACAGTGTGCTCAAAATGTGTATTAATTATTCATTGTAATAAAATATTAATTTTATACCTGACATATAATATAATAATTATATTAAATTCTTAAAGCGAAAAAAAATACTCTTTGATTTATACATAATCCCAAATGTTTTATATAATAATCATTTATTGTTATTACTATAAAATATAATGCTTTTTGTGGTCATTGACAATGAAATTTGACCACAAAGTGACCACATTTCGCTGTGGAGCTCATGCAATCTGAGCTTGCATCGTGGTCAGATGTGGTCGAAATTTAGTGCTCAATCTCTATGCTTACTTGTGGTACAGCAGGCGTAGATGATTTTTGAGCCGATTGATGAGCAGCAGTTGCTGTACTGAATGTCTTCTTCGAGCGAGCTGCAAACTCATTTTTGCTAATTTCTTGCGCTGCTATTACTTGGCTTAAGCTGATGGTTTTAGAGCGAATTATTGCCTCTATAAACAAATTCGCACCTTCACTATAGGTCATTGACGCTTCTTCCTTAGCAAAACCAAATTTTCATAGTTGAGTCACTCAACTATCAAAATTAGATTAATTAGATTTGACACACAGACTTGTCTTGCGAAGCATATCTCTTATTTTAAGCGGCATGAGTTTTTCATGACTTCCTTAAGAGATGCTTGTCTCCTCTGTATCTTGTCTATAAAATAAGCCTCTAGGGATTCTACTATGCCTTCTTTTTCATTAATTTTGGCAATCTCAGGAGTGCCAATCCGCTTTGCAAAATCTTGCATTGCACTGATGTCATAATGTCGACTAATCTCATCAAAACCTTCATGGAATGGGTCTTCAAATTCATGAAGAGGAATGGAAAGACGTTCCTGAGGAAGTATTTGTGGGTCCTCACTTCTACATCCAGATATCTGTTTTTCAGGAGTAGGAACATGGATTTGCCATTTGGTGCACTTCGGGATTTCATACCATTTTCTGGATTGCATCTCTCCCATAGAATTGATGTTTAGCTCTGTTGGGTTACGAATTCCAAGTGCTTCGATTATAGAATCTGCCATAGCTGTTGTCTCAACGCCCAAAGCTACAGAATATGAAGCGAAAAATTCATAGCTGACTTTATTAAACTGTCTATTTCCTGCTTTCTGAGGCCTTTCATGTCTGAAGAGTGGGCCTACTGAGAACAATTTCAGTGGCAGATGTTGCAATGACTTATTCGATATTGCGGCTCTCACCATTGGAGCTGTTAATTCTATATCACGTGACCTTTTCTGCTGCTATGCTATTTATCACCCGGGAGCGCCGGGGCGTTTATTAAAAACTATCCGGGAACAGAGTTCCTGGACAAAGGGGAAAACAAGATACGAAGGGGGTGGGATCCCCGACACGCAGGTCGGTATGGTGAAAGTCTGGAACGGGAGGGAGGGAGGGGACCACAAATAGACTACTATAAAAAAATAAAAATAAAAATATGGTGGGCAGGGGACAGGGGTCTTTGGTGAGTCCGTTCCTTCCTTTCAAAACCGGCGATGGATGCCGGCGATCTCTCTCCTTACGTCCTGTGGCAGATGGGCCCACTCGGCAGCCGACGACTTGCTTGTGCTGGCTAATCCGGTGGGCTGACGAAGGATGGCCAGCTCCTCCAACTCTCGGTGGGCCTTGTCGATGGCGCGGGTGCAACACACGGTTGCAACGACAGCACCCAAAGACAGGCCGCCTGGCGGGAAGAAGCGGCGCATCAAGTCCCTCGCGGTGTCCCCCTGGTGCAGGTGAGCTGAGGCCAGCCTCCACCAAAGTCCTAGAAGGGCACTGCAGTCCAGGAGCAGGTGCGGGAGCGTTTCCACTTCGCCGCACCGCTTGCAGTTTGGGGAGACAACTCCCCCGGAAACACGGTTCGTCCGCTGGTTGGAGTGGAAACCCCAATGCACCAGCATGATGACGTCCTGCTTCCACGAAAGGGGGAACACAGAAGTGTTCAAACAGAAGGGAGGGACCACAAGTTCTTCGGGGGGCACACTCAAGTGTACTTCGGGGGGCACTGCTATGCTATTGAAAATATGTGCACCTCGTGATGCCATCGCACATGTGCTTATTGCTAGTATTCCATGAAATTTGAGCATTTTTAGGGTTTTTTATATAGAAATTAAAGTTGTTGAGTAGTATTCAAGTCTATAAGCATTTAATCAGCTTCATGTCGAGAGTGGAAGGAAGGCTTAAAGATAACAGCTGAATTCTCCAAAAAAGCTGATGAAACAATCGTAACAGACTAGGAGCTTATCTAAAAAATGTTATCATGAAAATTTATATAGCCATTGGCAAAGCAGTTGAGCTGCTAAATGCTTTGAAAGAGGTAAAAGTTGACAAAGATTGAATTCATATATTTGGTGGTACAGCAGGGTCAGTATTATAAAGCTGAATTGCAATGTGTACGGAAATGCGAAAGTTCTGGAAGATTTTGAAGCGTTTAAAATACTTACACAAAAAATAACAAACTTTGTTCCAGCTCAGGCATATCTCTGGAATGATTTGATATATTTTCCGCTCACAATACACATTCATCTGCAGCGGACAGATCACCATTGTAAACATAAATGTCTGCTGATTCTTGCTATTTTCCCCAAGTCTCAAAAGGGGCGGAGTGAATTTGTTTTCTTCTTTTTACATTCATACTACATTCTCATTCATACAAAAACTGCAAAACACTTCACTAATGTTAGCTCGAAGACTGCTTCTTTGGATCACTGAAAAAGTGCACTGCACCTGCCTAACTGTGCGTCGTTTGTGCCTGGATGCTGCCTTCCATCCTTCTCGGGATATGACGGTAGTTTTACGCCTGGACTCTTCTGCAGTTTCTGATGCCGATCTCCTTCTGGATAAGCCCTTTCTGGATTTCCATTGGAGATACGGCAGTCCTATTGGTCTTCATCTTCCACCACCGCACGCGAAAGGCGATGGTCATCCTTACCATTGGATTATAGCAGGGAACATTTCATATGTTCTTTGGAACATCCCTGCCAAGATCGTCATCGATGATGTGTTGGGCAGTCCAATAACCCTTTGCAGGTTATGTCACTCTTGTTGCATCGTTGGACAGATCAAAGCATGAAGTCTTGTATCGATATCACGACCTGCTCTGCAGATTGCTTCTTCTCTTCTCCCCGTGAAGAGCTTCATCTGGATCCACTAAGGATGCCTCCATGGTAGAACATCAGGAGATTATCCAGAGTGTCCGGTGGCAGGTCACTCCTCCAGATCGCCGTTCCAATCGCTAGTGGGTCGAATCCATTCATAGCGTAACGATCGTCGGCTCCTTGGAGGGCACTGGTATCATATTCTTCCACTATTCGTCGGCGTAGATTGCTCTTGGTTTCCCCGGACCACGCGAGGTCATTGTGGTTTTTCCACACTCCGCGGGTCCCATGGGTGAAACTGGCAGAGATCCTTTGGATGTAACGGAGCACCCGGGAATGGTGCAGGTCTTGCTGCCGTATCCGTGTATCGGTTGCTTTCAAAGTAACTTTGGACCGCTGGTTTATCCAGCTCCTCGTATTTTCAGGTACGTGGAGCATCCACGGGATAACCAGGATGGATTCCTACTGCCAGAGTTCGGGGAATCATCTTCAGTTGTTGCTTTTGTATTAATTGTTGGTTTCTTCGCCATGTTGGATCCACGGTTGACCATTCGCCCACTCGGCCGAGCGGCGCACTCATCAGACCTCTCGAGTTGTTTAACGCCGAGCACGTCGTGTGCGCTGCATACGGCCAGTCGTCCCAGTTGCCTGTCATGTCCAGGATTTGTCGCACGTCCATGATGTCCACAGCGTGTGGAAGCGACTTCATCCGGGTACCGCCTTCTTCCTTAGGACGACATAGTGGATTGAGGCGTACTCTCGGTCTGTAACTTCGCCATAGTGTTTTCCTCTCAAGCTTTTCCACCTTTCTTTTCGTGTCTTTGTACATTCTGTAGAAGGCCGCTCCAAAGACTATCTTCGGAAGGAGTACTTCATTCCAAAGATTGGTCCTCTTCATGTAAAAGTCCGATAGGGTATACTTCGCTCCTTCTTGTGTTGTTTTCGCCAGGATTAACTTTCACAATAAATGGAACGCTGATGCTTCACCAATGTTCACACCCAGGTAAAAAAATTGATCGACCGCTCGGAATCCTTCTCTCGTGAGTGTGGAGAGGTCCAGGATTCCGACGGGCAAATATTCGCATTTTGGGGCATTGATTCTGAAGACCATTTCTTTTTCCATAAGCACCACCACATCCAGAAATCCTCTCTGATTTCTCTCCCCTTTTAAGAAGAAGAGAAGATGGTCTGCATAGGCTAGATGGGTGAGTCGTTGGTCGTCCACTTTGATTCCGTGGGGGTACCCACTTCTCTCGATGGGTGATGAGAGGGCCTCCATGTAGATGGCAAACACCGTCGTACTGAGAGTATTGCCCTAGCGCACTCCGCGTTCCATCCCGATGGCTGTTGTCGTTTCCCCATTAATCCTCATGTAAAAGTGTTGCTCTTCAAGTACCAACTTCACAAAGTTGCTGAATTCTTTCAGCCTTCCTAAAAATCTTCAGCGGCATCCCATGATCCAACGTGTCGAAAGCCTTTTCCATGTCAGTGAAGCCCACTACCAAGTTCTCGCCGATATATCGGCTGAGTCCAATGGTTGCGTGGGCACATTTGACATTGTCCAACATGTGGCGTCTGGGCACAGCGCATGTCTGGACCGAGATTGACCTCAATTTGGTCACCTGTTTTCTTATCCTGCTCTCATAGAAGGATTCCGGTAGTCGTCCTTCTTGCCGGATGCAGAGCGTCAGCTGGTGGAACCAACGCTTGTTGGCATTCAGGTACCGCTGATAGTGTGAGATGGGCACACTATCAGGACCCGCTGCCACATCCTTGAGAAGATCCTTGGACACAGCTTTTACTTTTTCTTCGGAGATTTCCTCTTCCAGCATCTTCCGCTTTTTTTTGCCCGTTCTTCGTTCCTGGTGTTTCAGGAAGGTATCTTCATAGCACTGACACAGATGTCTGCGTCGGAAGTTTATCACGTAATGCCTTTGAAAGACTTCTGTGATGTCCTACAACGTGTGCCTGGTGCAGCCATCGTGCTGTCTACAGAAGATGTCTGTTTCCAGGTTCTTCTCCAGCACGCTGACTTCCCCTTTGACGTTTTGGAAGACGTACTGACTCTCGTACAGTTTCCAATACTTCGAGAGGGAGCGATCTTGGATGTCCAGCTACTGGCACACTTTCTGCCTCAATGTCTTGTCACCAAATTGCATGTTGCAGAAGAGATGGACTCGATGTTTTAGGCCATCCTAGTCGGCGACTCTGCTGATGCTGGGCGTCTGCAGAATCGCCTCTATAACTTCTTGGTGGTAGGGTAGCGTTTTGAACCAAGCGGGCATGCTGATGAGCGCCTTCTTTTGCCGGGGGTTTCCAGATCTCAGCGAAGACCTCATCAACGGATGATCGGACAGAGTGTTGGGCCTGTCGTAAAACCCAAGGATGCGGTTCCCTATGTCGGAGCTGTAGAGGACGTGGTCGATCGGCTTGTGGCTGGCTGTTGCCCACAGCAATCCAAACTCGGCGGACAGCCTCCGATACGCCGTCGTGTTTCTAGCGGCACGGGAATAGATGACTTCATCCAGGACGTTGAAATCTTCCACGATGATTACGATGTCCTTCGGTGCGACCATTTGTCGAAGTGCTCCGTGGAGCGCCTACGCACACCGATGCTTCTGTTGATGAGATCCGTAAACATTCACCAGGAGCAGTTGAACGTTTGCGGACCAAGACATCCGTACTGCGACGACTCTTCCAGGCATGGGGCAGAATGTTTCGAGGATGGTGTGAGCGAGCTCGTTCTTGATTGAGATCGCCACACCCATGGTGCACCTCTGTCCCTCGCTGCAAACAGCTGTGAGTTTAGTCGTCTTTCCATGGTTTGAGTTCCTGATTCATGTAAAATGATGACAGTAAAAGTGAGAGGAGAATTTTTTTCTGGGGTAGTAGTGGGAAGATGGTAGGGTTGCATGTTTGAATATTGGTGGGGTGGTAAAAATAAAAATTGTGGGGATTAGGGCAATCACTCCTCCTAATCTTTTAGGGATTGTTCGTAGGATGGCATAAGCAGATAGGAAGTATCATTCGGGTTGAATGTGTGAGGGAGTTGTCAGGGGGTTGGAAAGTATGCCATTTTCTTCAGATAAGAATATGTAAGGGAAAAAGGTGGATGTAAGAAGGAGGAGTGTGGTGAGTGGTAGAAGGCTTGTTAAATGTTCAATGTTGAAGAATGGTCGGAAGGGTGGTATATCTGAGTTTCTTTTGGTTCCTAGAGGGTTTGAGGATAAGTTTTTGTGGAGGAAACATAGGTGTGATAGAGAGACGATCCCTCTAATGAAAGGCAGGATGGAGTGTAGGGAAAAGAATCGTGTGGGTTGGATACGAAGTAATTTCCTCCTAAAAATGAAATGATGGGTTGTCCGATGAGGGAGATGGCGGAAAACAGGTTGGTGATGACCGTAGCGGCTCAAAAAGATATTTGTGCTTCCTTAAGGAAGGACATAACCTGGGAATGATGTCATTATTAGTAAGATGAGGAGTAGTAATCCTAATATTCATGTTATAGTGTTTTTATAGGAAAAGAAGTATAATGTGCGGAAAGTGTGTGGGCAGATTGCTATGAAGAAGAAGGAGGCGGTGTTGGCGTGGAAGTATCGTACGAATCATCCGTTATTGGTGTTGTGCATTCTGTTGATGACTGATGAAAAGGCTTCTGAGGTATGGGGGGTGTAATGTATGGAGATGCTAATGCCTCCAAGTAGTTGGGTAATTAGGAAGATTCCATTAAAGATTCCATTCCATTTGTCATTAAAGAAGGTAGCGGAGGGGTGTTTTTCTCTGTAAAATTTTGTATGGGATAATGATGCATGTTAGTATTAGGAAGGATATGAGGAATCAGGTTACCGGGATGTTGAACAATGATAGTATGATTTTTGATGAGTAGGATGAAGAGGGGTAGGTGGGCTGAGGTGAATTGGGTAAGAGGAGTAATAGGGGGGTGAAGATAAATGGGGTTTTGTTGAATGTGCATAATTCGTTGTATGTTGGAGATGCTATGTAAGGGAAGATGATTAGGATTCCTCCGACGTAGACGAGCAATGTGATGATGCCATATCACGAGGTTACGGAGAGGAGGCTGATGGTGATTTGATGTTTCTATTATTCATGGTGATGGGTGTGGGGTTTGGTTGGGGAACGGTGGGTTCGAGAGTTGTGTTTTTCTGGGTTATGGGATGTTTATGTAAGGAACAATATTTGGGTGGGAGTGGTATGGTTGATGGGGTGAGATTTTGTTTATTATTGATTAGGATGGTGTTTTTCTTTTCGTGATGCAGTGTAGTGCAGGAGTTAATAGGAGAGTGCTACTGTGAGTAGTGAGATTGATTTTGGGTATATTAGTGATTTATAGGTTTATGAGAGTTAATTTTTTTATATTTTATGTATTTTTTGAGGGTAGGATGATTCCTATAGTGCTGATTGTTCTTTGGTGGGGGTATCAGAGGGAGCGATTTGGAGCTAACGTTTCTACATTTATTTATACGGTTTTTATGTCTTTGTGGTTTTCAATTGGTGCTATTAATTTCCTGGAGGATGGGTTGTCTGTTAGAATGGTGGATGAGAGGATGGGAGTGGAAGGTTCAGTGCTCGTAGGAGTTTTTTTTGTAAAGTTGTCGGTTTACGGAGTTCATTTATGGCTTCCAAAAGCTCATGTGGAGTCTATTTCTTATGGTTCTATAATTCTTGCTGGGGTTTTGTTAAAGTTAGTTAGGTATGGAATGGTGCGGTTGTTTGTGAAGGATAATTATGGACTTGTAAGGTTATGACTAGTAGGGGTGAGTATGGTAGGTGGAGTGGTGGGGGGATTGATGTGTTTTCGATAGGTAGATTATAAGGTAATTATGGCTTATTCGTCAATTGTAGGGAGGAGATTAATGGGGTGAGATGGGGTTGATAGGATGTGTTTTGATGATGTACAGAGTATACTAATCTTTCAGCAGTTTCTTCTTTCTTTACATTGCTGACAAATAGTTTATTGAAAAGATGATTAGAAAAAATAGTTTATTGATTTCCAATTTTTGTATGAAGCTCTTCTGTTCGTGCCATTTGAATTGCATCATGGCTATTTTCTTGAAGCTTTTTCAGCATTTTGTAGTTTTCTTCTATAGAAGCTATAGCATTTTGTATCAGCTATTTGCTTAGTTTCCTCCATGGCAATTTTAACGCAGCTTGGAAGTAGCAAAGTGCTCTTTGTAGCACTGCCGAGTCTTTGATTGGCATTGGTATAACATTATTTTTATCGAATTCATAATCAGAGTGCTTTTTTTGCTTCGCCAGCTTTGCTGGCTTTTTCCTTTATGTGTATTGAGTAGTGACGCTTGCTGGCATTGCATGTTTTGCAATGTACTGCTTGCAAGATAGTTCTTTGCGATTGCAATGCAACAGCAGTATCTCATTGACGTTCTTTTATTAGCGTATTTATCTTCGTGACAGCCGCACAGAATACTCTGGATGAGACTCTTTGATCATCTGGCACAACAAGGTCTTCATCTAGGAATGCACTGGGATCAAATTTCCGCACCCCATTCTCTCTTGCCTCGACGATACCCAAACTCCATTTGGCCCAACAACTTGCTTTTTGACAGCTTCCCTGTACCTTTCATTAAATTTTGCCAGCTCACCAGATGATTCATACCTAATCAGACTCGACTCGATCACAAGTAAAAGATGAGGTTCAGAAATTCAGAAAAATGTATTGCCATGATGATCTAAATTAGTAGAATTTCCAAGCTCTTCCTATTCGGAGACGCGGAAGGGTCACTTGGAATCTCAGGGTTTGAATCAGCAAATGAAGTCACCTTTGCCATCCTGTCTGGTGATATTCCATCTCTTACCAGTTCTCGTCCTGCTGAATTTGCCCTGTCTGCTCATAACTCCCAGTTACTATAATCTGCAAATAAATTCTCAGGATTCTTTTCTGTATATCCACCTATCTCCACAGTATTAGGTATAGCAAAATTCAGCATGCTCTGGTTTCTAGGCGTGATGCAGAAGAATTAATATTAGGCGGGAAAGTAAGACCAAACGGTCAACTTGTAGTACATCCTACAACCCTTGTATCTGGCCAGGAAACCATCAAAGTTGATGGCAAAAAGCTAGGCGCGATCCCAAAGGCAAGAATATGGTTGTATAAGAAGCCAAGAGATCTCATTACTTCACACAAAGATACTAAGGGTAGAAAAACAGCTTTCGAATCTCATCCAGAGTACCTGCCAAGAGTTATTTCAGTAGGCAGGCTTGATTATAACACAAAAGGTTCTTTATTACTCACCATTGGTGTAGGTCTAGAGAGAAGGCTTGAGCTCCCTGTAAATCAATTGACACGCTGCGTGTTCATTGGCAGAATAGTCGGCTGTATAGAGGATGCACGAATTAAAGCTCCGAGTGATGGTACCACTGTCGAATTCTATATATTTCGAGTGCTGTTGGTATGAAATATGTTACATCATGTGGTAGTTTTGCTTATTTTTAGGATTTTATTTGTCAATTCTGATTTTTTATTTGTTACATGATGTTAAATGTATACGTATGTAATGCTTAAGCCACAACTCAATAGCTATAATGATGAATGATTAGGTATTAGATACTCGTAATCATAAGGCTTGAGTCCTATATCGATTGCAAAAGGGCAAGGTCTTAAGAAACTTTCAGGATTTGGAAAAATTCACAGCAAATAGCAAAGCTGCTATCCAACAAGCGCATGTCTCAACAGTTTCAATGGGGCATCAGCAGCTTGCAGCAGAGCATCTAATGGAAGCATTTCGAAAATCTGGAGATGCTGTTGCATTGCAGTTGCTCTCTTTTCTGCATCTACAGAACTTATTCAGTCCAAAATCAGTGAAGCTCTGGATAAGATTCCAAAGATCAGTGGGAGTGGTGCGAGTGGTCAAGTTTTAATGCTCAAAAGGTAGATGTAAGATTTTTGGATGATGGTATAAGTACAGAAGGCAGTATGCGTAAAAAGGTAGTTACTGTCTTATCCGCTGCGGCAGAAGCCGAACGACATAGAATACTTGAGAGAACAAATGAAGGACGTATCCAAAGCCAAGAAAAAAGGTGTTAAATTTGGCAGAAAACGGCACAATAGATGGACATGTATTGCATGAGGATCATAAAGAAGGGATAGGCGCCTTTAAGCTTGCAGACTAAATGAATACTGCAAAGCAAAATTTAACTATACCAGCAAATTGCCACATGAGCAGGCAAAGAGCCATTTTATTTTAATGCAATTTTGACTAATATGTGGGTCATCTAATGAAACGTCAGCCAACTTAATCAATGTCTTTGTGAATTTTGTTTCCATATAACAGCCAGTATGGAATGCTAAACAGCAATTCCAAAAACCTCAACCATACGCTAACATACACAATGTGATTAGAGGTACATATCAATTGTCATGACATTATTAAGCTATTTGAAAGAAATGATCTTGGTCTTCAGAAACATAATAGTAAGAGAGATTTTATACATTCGATAAGGTCATCATCGCAATATTTGTCAGAGTAAAGCTGAGAGGTCTGCAGGAAAGTTGGAAGGTATGTTCCATGGCAAAGAGCAGTGTCGAGGTGTTATTAAGCATCATCCACATATGGAAAAGGGCAAGGTTCAGGTTCAATTTGCTAAAAGCACAATCTGCATCCTGTGGAAAAAATCAAGGGAAGGGGCGTTAGTAGCTCGAATAGTTGCGATAAAAATGTTCTGTTTGACGTTTTTGTCTTTCCAATGTGAAGCAGAAAGTATTTGCTTTCTTTCTGGCCTTTACTTTACAGAATATCAAGCTTGCGTAATTGCTTCACAAGTCTAATATGAAACCCCGGAGAATCTATTGCGATGATCATATCGGGCTTCGATTCTAATATGAAGTGCACGGTTTGCTGCAGCCTCTTCAGTATAGTAGAAATCCTTGGGCTTGCTTCTAAAAATCCAATAACTGAAAGCTCATGCATAGAGAACAAGCTTTTCGTTCCAGGTTCTTCCATTTCAAATCCGCCTATACCGCAGAACTCTATTGGTATGTCTTAGTCTTCTGCTGCTTGGCAAGCTGACATACCAGAAGTATAACTAAGTCTGTTGGTGAATCTTTGCGATCTTTTGCTGTAATATTAGCGGATTGGCCGCGTATAGCCATCATAAGCTTAGAGCCAGGCAAATCGCCTGCAGTTTCGGTTTTTGAAGTCGCCTTCTTTGGTTAAGCCCCGCGGGTGCGACCTTTTCGTGCCCGCTTTTGTCTTCACGTAGTCGTTTTTGGGCAGCGAGCGATCGCCAGTGGAATCGTGGGGTGCGGCAATGCTCTTTCACACCAGCAAGATGTAAGGGAAATGGACTTAAAAGACCATCCAAACACTTTGCATTTGTTAGCCTCAAAAAGTGGCCAATGCAGAGTTAAAGTCTCAACTCAAGACTTGATAGGAGCATGCTTAAGACTTGGGCCAGATCGAATACTAGTTGGAGAATTAAGAGGTGCTGAAGCCTTTAGCTTCCGGCGTGCCATTAATACGGTACAATTTCTGAAATTTAGAATTTATAGACGACGACTGCAAAAATATCGCAGGCCAACTTGCAAAAACATAATTAATATATGAAATGGAGCGTCACTCTAGATGCAATAGTAGTAAGTGAATATGCTGATCGTAAAGTAATTAAGGGAGCACCTTTGCAGGGTGCATTTACTGCTGCTGCAACGCATATGTTTCGGCCGATCTTGACATCCACATTGGTGAAAATCATAGTATTTTCTCCTCTTCTATTTTGGCCTGGAGTTCTTTAGCAATTTACGCACCACTTGCCAATTACTGCTATTTTCATATTAGGCAACTCTGCTTTTTGCTCTCTTTTTCCAACTTGGTCCATTATTTGGAAAGAGCAATGCAATACATCAAGATGACGTAGCTGCGATGAAAGCATCAGAAGAAGGAGACTTTGAGAATTAAGGCACATTCTCCAAGTTGTATACAAAGTGCCTATTGTATGTCTTGGATCGTGCTAACGTTTCTGCATATGCGGTAATTGCTGCGATCATTGCAGTGCTGTTAAACGGTAGGCAGGGACGTTTCAGACAGAACTTGCTTGGAAAAAGGGTAGATTACTGAGGGCGTTCTGTGATCGTTGTGGGGCCTGAATTAAAGTGTGGTCTTCCAAAGCAAATGGCGCTTGAGCTATGGAAGCCATCAAGAGAGCAGAACCTGCCTCAAAATTGATTAGTTACTATACAGTGCATATTAAATATACATGAGCAAAGCATGCAAACAACTGAGTGAATAACGTTCTATTGTAAACTATGAACACCTGCACAATTCCTGAGTATATCCAAACACCAGACTGTCTAGAACACAATTGTCAGACAATCTTCCACGCCTGGTAATAGAGGCCATCGAGCAGTTGTACAGAATGTCGCGAGCAATCTGAAAGGAAGGCCGTTGGGAAATCGTAGCTGGAAAGCTGCGTGCTCAGGGTTTAGAGCTAATCACGGGTTTCCAGAAAAACATGAAAGATTCAGACAGCCGCAGGGCAACTTAAGCAGATCTGCCACATACAGCACACAAGACCTAGATCAGCAACCAATTTCTTGGCAAACCTATTTGCTAAGGAAGTAGTTCTAAAAAATCTTTCTGACCCAATGTTATCAGTGCTTCTGCCAGAAACTGCTGGAGTGAAAACCGTGCTCTTGACAACTGACACAGCAAGTGAAGATTCAGTTTCTAAGAGAAGAAGAACAATTGCGGAAAACAGAACGTACCTTATGATGATGATAAAGGCACTAGCAAATATACAGATAGTAAATAGTACCTTGTCAATGCAAAATGTAGTCCCTCTGCACGAAGGAAGTATGAAATTCTATAATGAAAATCCATTGTATTGGAGCAGATAATTGAGCTCAGATCCGACAATACAACAATTCATGCAAAGTGCTGATTCTTCCTCTGTACATAAAAAGTTCCACCTGGTAATTGCTCTAAAGATGGATGACATGAAGGTTTCAAGTAAAGTGACGTTGCGATGGGTCTTGTTGGCTGCAGCTTTTTGCTATGGCACATACCTTCAACATGGGCAGAAGGATGCACTGCTGTTTCTTACAAGGTATGTCATAGAGCTTGCACAGCGTTCTGACAATGTATGTATTGTTATGTATGTAATGTATTCATATTGTTATTCGAAATCTGCAAGACTAAGAAACAATTTCAACATAAGGTCTTGTTTATAGGAATCTTGAGCGCAATTGTAATGCGACTTTGGTTTGGGATATTCTACTTTGGTAGGATTTCACGTCGGAAGATCAAAAAGATCCATAGCAAAAGACTGGAGAACCCACTTCCAGGAGCCTTGAAACGGCTAGAGAGGAAGGGGATGTGGTGACTTCCAGAGAAACTATTACCTTTCTGTTATTTACGTTTTTTACTGTGTCTCTCTACTTTGGAATGCGTCTGATTATGAAGAGTGCTACAAAAATATTAGCTCCATACACGTGTAATATCTCAGCTGCTAAAGAGTAAAGGGCTGACGCGGGCAAGCGCTCAGAATATTCTTTGTGCGGTCAACCAGCAAGAAGGCTGCCTGACATTAAAAGGTAACATTGGAGAGAGAGAAATTTCTGCAGAGCACGTGAGAAGTATATTGATCTCAGTACTCTGAGGACACTTTACGTCATACTCTCAAGGGCAAAGCATGAAGCATTTCTTGTTACTGTTAGTGTCGAAAAATTAATTAAAGCTTTAGGCATCAAAACTGGTGCCAAGTATTCTGCACTCGAGCATCAAAAGCCTTCTAATGTGACAGACTTAAAAGAGTTAGCAAGCACCAGAAGAGAACATTGGATGGAAAAGCAGGGTTCTGCCAACTTCTACAGTATAGATCATGGGGGAGGAGAAAAGAATATAAGAATCCAGAATAAGCATAATTAAGTATGCAAGAACTTCATATGCAGTCCTGATTTAATTAGACAAGTATGGGTTTTGATCAAATTGGCAGAACTGATCTAAAAACACGCTTTCATCAAACCAAGGAGCGCCACCAAAGAAATTTTCAATGTCCGCATCCATAATGCTCGCAACTGGACGACTGTTATAAAAGTTGGTGTTGATGTACAATCTGTATCTGTAATTGCGGTAGAGAACCCCGAGAGATTCGGGCTTGTGCAGCTTCATCAATTAAGAGGTAGAGCTGGTAGAAATGATGTGCAGTGCTATTGCGTGCTGCTTTATGGAAATGCACTTTCTGAAGCTTCTCCTCAGCGTTTGAAGATACTAAAAAATTGTGATGACGGTTTTAAGATTGCAAGTAAAAGTTATTGGTATGTTGATAAAATGTAGTGGATAGATTGGCATAACACGTATTGTAAATCGAGAACTATACTAGAACAACATGCGCAGTGATCTACAAGTTTAGCAGAATATGTAGAGTACAAGTTCAAAGAGTAGGAATTATAAAAACAAGATCTTTATGCAATAAACATGAATTTGAAATGATTTTCCTTTGATATAATTAAGAATCGGTTTCAATCAAGGCATCTTACCGCATAGTAAATGCGTTATTACTTATAATATGGCAGATATTCACATCTGCATGAAATACACCAAGCTGTTGATAGTTATTGTGCAAAGTAAAAGATTGCCTTCAAAATAGTGGCAATTATATAAGGATACTACTGGTGTTTGAAAAAAAGGCAATAGCATTATGAAAAGGCATCAATAGCTTGAATAGTGCATTTCCATAAATAAAAAATTACAGCATCTGTGTAAGGATTTGATCCTATCGCTATTCTGTAAATGCAGAACAAGAACATGCTGCATCTACTAAGGTACTCTCACTTGGCAAATTGATACATAACAAACTGTCTACTACCTTGAAATTCTTCATTCTCATGTAAATCATTAAATGAATTGGGTATTATATCACTAAGAACTTCCTGGCATTCATCATTACTTACAACAAAATCCTGAGCAACTCTTATGGCATCAGTTGACATCTTAGATTCCAACTCCTTCAACTGAGGAGTACGTTGGGAAAACCCAGTAATTGCTTAAATTCTTCAGTTTTACAGAGAAAACCAACTGAAACAAGCTTTTCGGCCACAAAAAAAGCTTCCTTTCTTTCTTCACTAATGGTAAGGCTTTTATTGTAGAACCTTGTTTGGTTCCAGCTGGTACTTTTATCTCACCTACATTCCTTAACTGAATCAGCTAACAACCCTCTCTTGCTTCCCTATTATCCGAGATTTGCTTTCTATTCATGATGCAATTGCTCCACTATTTTTTAGCCATTTTTCTTCACTGTTATTGTTGCTGACTTTTTCTTTTTCAACCTCACCTTTACTGCTGATGGTCAGTTTGTTATTGATTACAGAAACATCAAGTTCATGCCGATGATAGCCAGGAACTGAAACAGTTGGCTCAAGTTTTTCTTACAAAACTAAAACTACACAGAATATAAAAGAAGTAAATCTAATAAAAACATCTACAATACTGAGATCCCCCATACGAAATTCTATTATAGATGGCGATTTATGATAGAACTTCGGACGAAATGCAATTATGGTAGCAATTATTTTATAATAAAATATCAATATGCACAAGTACGTTTACATATTCTCTAATTGATTGCCAAGAGTACATAATAAAGACAGATCACTCTATGTGTCTGCAATACACATTTCAAAGGGCTTTTAATTTTATTTATAGAAATTGCCGAATTCCTTCTATTCAATCACTAATAATTGCACAATTGCTTTATGAACTTCCAAATACTAGTCTTATAGTTCCAAAATGCAAAACAACCAAAACTTGTTCCATCTCTTTGGAAGACAAGCGACACCTTCTCCACCTAAAGATCCCAATTGCTTACCAACATCAACAACCGACATACTTTGAAATTATCTCCAGGGTGAGCCAACAAGTACAACATTTACAGTCATTATGGCTGAATTTGCGCTGAGGAAATTTAGCAAAAAGGGTGATTTGCGCGTTAAGGCGCCAGGATTGCTGCTTCGATGAACATTTTTTGGGTACTTTTTTAATCTTACTTTCATATTTCGAAATTGCCACGGTGAGTATTGCTCCAGAAAATGTGATCATCCATGGCTTGAGCGCTGCTAAAGGCTTTGCAGAAGATGAATCCTCTGGTGATCACGTCCCTGGGTTTTCGGTAGGGACCGCTGCAGCCTTGGGCAATCAAACGAGCGAAATGGATGCTGGTCGATCAAAGAGCGGGGAGTACCAGAAGATGCTAAGACGATGCATCGGCAGGCTCAGTTATCATGAAAGACCGCTTACTGAATGAAGGTCTTGAAAATCACTCAGTGTTTCAAAGAGCTGAAGAGATTGGCAAAATCCGATACTTGAGATTGTTGCTAATCATCCTAGTAAGGAAAAATACTGCTACCGGACTAAGGAAAAGCTGGAAAAAGGTCCAGAAATATGGTTAGAACAAGCTAAAGAGTGTAAAGGTTCTCGGTGGGATGATCGGCTGTTATGGATGCAAAAGCATCAACTTCTTCAGATGCGACGAAACGACGAGTTTTAAACAAATTTTTGTAATATCTTGTTTGTGATTTTACATCAATCAAATATCATTGTATCAAGAGATTCGAGAGAGTCAAAATTGTGAGCTGTAGGGTTTCGTATGAAACGTTTCCTTCGTTGAAAAATAGATACAGTTTAGAAATACATCGAAATTTTGATCAATGTGCTGATTGCTGATTGTAAGGAAAAATAGATTTGTCAAAGATTCATTTATATGGTGATGTTAGATTGATTGCCAAGAATTGGTCATTAGACACTAAATCTTACCACCCTGCTATTATTTCTTTTACGAGAGATCAGGAAGGAACAATCGCAGCTGCGCAGACCATTCTTTTAGACGCAAAACCCGCGGATAAACATAAAAATCTAGAAGTTACAAAAACAACTTTTCGTTCTCGAAGGCAAGCCTTGTACAACTGACGAAGAATGAGCATTCTGAAGTCATAATTATAGCGGGCGCTGCAAACATCTATGTGAGCTTGATTTCGTCAAATGAAGGAATGGTCTCCTGAATACATCATCCAAAGGTAGTTCTGTAATTTTCCTGAAAGCAACTATTGCCTCCTCTTCAGCTTCAGAAAGTACTGTGGATTTGATCTTTTTCGGCCCCATCCAAAGATCTTTTGTGTCTTCTCTTTTTTCACATTTCGTAACGGTTTTTGGGTTAACATGAAATCTTTTTGCTGTTTTTATCGTGCTCTCTTTACAATTACGTATCTCTCTACGCATTGCCTCTGTTGTTCTGGCATTAGCATGCAGTACTCGTCCCGCAGACTTTTCATCCATGAATTGCTACAAAATTCGTCTAAATAGTCAAACCAATCTGTTTCTATGACAGAATAGCAGCGGCCAGTTAGTGCAAACTAAAGAGTAATGAGCAGCATATCCTAACTGAAATGAACCTCCGATTGCTTTTTGTGCTTAGCACATCTACCTTTTAACATACTAATCGCCCTCTGTGTTATTCTCCTCGGGTCAAAAATCCACCCAGTCTTATGTGCATTAATTGTTTGCAGATGATTTATTGGAGCAAAAAATTGAAAGCAGAAAATGGTTTCAGAATCCTATCATGGCTTGGAAAAAACAGATATCATATTGTTCAGAATCTAAAATTAAGAGAGCTATTTGCTTTTTGGAAAGCATGGTTTCATTATCTCACGCAAAATGTCTGTCGAGAAATGCAAAAACACTAAATGGTATTACGTAGTTGAAGAGGAAGTAATCTCTTTTTTTAGAGAAATACATTACAGCAACAATATATCGTCTAGAAACGTAATAAATGCATCAATTTTCCAGCATCAAGAAGCGGAAATATAACTGCAGGTAGTGAAGGCATAACAAATTCGTTAACTTCGTGCTGCCCGTTGATTACCAGCGCCTGACGGGCTGAAACTATGGCGCGAACGTAACCGACGGTAGCAATCCTTTGGCTTGTAGACAGCCCGATAGGCGTAAAGAACCGTTGCAGAAGGTATCTTGCGGTATCCTCCGGGTGCGATGGTGCTGTTGCCAGCCTCCGCCAGGGTCACCTTGTGGGACACCGCAGTCCAGAAGCAAGTCCCCCCGGAAACACGATGCCATCGCTCGTTACACTGAAAACGCCAGTGAACGAAGAGCCACACGGCTTGTTTCCAAGCAAGGGGGAGCAGCGAACTGTCCACACACTGTGAAGGGACTACAAGTAATTCGGGGGTGACTCTAGGTTCTTCTCCCCACCTCACCCAGCGACGGAAAGAATTTCGCGCAGGCGGCGGAGGAAGTGTCGGCCAGCTTCAAGCAGCCCCTCAAGGCTGTCAAGAAGGCGGTGAGGCGGCCGGCGGAAGCCAAAGGCCCGGAAACACCCGAGTCCGAAGCGGAAGCCGGAAGCGCTCCCTCCATTGCCCTCCCGAAAAGGAAGGCGGGGCGGAAGTCCCAGAACTCTGGGCGCGTCGTTCCCCCTCAGGTGGAGGAGGAAATGCCCTCAGAGAACGAGGAGGCAATGTCCGCGAGGTCACGCGACTCCTCGGTTGAAAAAAGGGCCTCGCCAGAGGATACTGGTGTACAACGTCCAGGAACCGACGAGACACCTTTAGCCGAAGCGATGCCCGCCGACCAGGACAACGACCATCCGCCTCCCGAACAGGAGACGGCAACAAAATCGCCACCACCATCAACAGAGTGATGCGTGGAATCGCCACTTGCCGGCACTTACGCATAGCCTGTTGGAATGTCAACGGGCTGCGTGACCAAGGCAAGAGGCGCGGCGTGGCCGACACCCTGCGACCTTTCGACCTGGCTCTTCTCCAGGAGACGCACGCGCTCAGAGGAGAGGACGTCCAGGAGATCGAGAGGATCACAGGGGGGAGGCTACTTTACCGATTAGTCGGGAATCACTCCCGTGGAGTGGCCTTCCTGCTGAAGCCAGCCGTCGAAAATGCGCTGCGCAACGTACAGTTCGACGTTTTCACCCGGTCAAGCCGGGGCGTTTATGAAAAAAAACTAACAGTCTTCGCAGTACAAGGCCCCGCTGCGGCCAATAGTTCTCTGGAGATGTCGGGTGGTCGGTGCTTAGACCTACTTGACACTCCACGGCAACGGATGGGATTGGGGGAAAAAACAAAAAGAAAAATTAAACAAAAAGTACAAACACTTGTCAATTGGAGGGCCGGGAAGGGATCACTGCCCGTTACGTGGAGCTTCCATCCTTTGCAGGATGCCGACGAGGTCCTGGTACTGATTTCCCAGTTG
>JAYWIR010000232.1:0-21727 GCA_036172245.1 Raillietiella orientalis
ATAGGAAGATGGAGGGAAAAAAACTTCATCTCTCCATTGCAAAAATGGTTGCCATGAAAACCAGACTAACACCAATCCTGCCATCTTGAAATTAGTTCGGTTCTCCTATGATTTCTTCCCTTGGAGCAAGGGATTCCGAGGAAGCGGGGATGTGATAAAGGTGCCGTTGCATCCACGGGGAAAGGAATCCGTTCGGATGCTCGGAAGGAGCTTAAAGATGTAATCGACATTATAGAAATTATTAGATATCAGCAGACACTGCAAATTTGCACTGAAAAAAGGAAGATGGAGGGAAGAAAACTTCATCTCTCCATTGCAAAAATGGTTGCCATGAAAACCAGACTAACACCAATCCTGCCATCTTGAAATTAGTTCGGTTCTCCTATGATTTCTTCCCTTGGAGCAAGGGATTCCGAGGAAGCGGGGATGTGATAAAGGTGCCGTTGCATCCACGGGGAAAGGAATCCGTTCGGATGCTCGGAAGGAGCTTAAAGATGTAATCGACATTATAGAAATTATTAGATATCAGCAGACACTGCAAATTTGCACTGAAAAAAGGAAGATGGAGGGTAAAAAACTTCATCTCTCCATTGCAAAAATGGTTGCCATGAAAACCAGACTAACACCTGTCCTGCCATCTTGCAATTAGTTCGGTTCTCCTATGATTTCTTCCCTTGGAGCAAGGGATTCCGAGGAAGTGGGGATGTGATAAAGGTGCCGTTGCATCCACGGGGAAAGGAATCCGTTCGGATGCTCGGAAGGAGCTTAAAGATGTAATCGACATTATAGAAATTGTCTTGATATCAGCAGACACTGCAAATTTGCACTGAAAAAAGGAAGATGGAGGGAAAAAAACTTCATCTCTTCATTGCAAAAATGGTTGCCATGAAAACCAGACTAACACCTGTCCTGCCATCTTGCAATTAGTTCGGTTCTCCTATGATTTCTTCACGTGGAGCAAGAGATTCGCAGGAAGTGGGGATGTGATAAAGGTGCCTTTGCATCCATGGGGAAAGGAATCCGTTCGGATGCTCGGAAGGAGCCGAACGATGTAATAGACATTATAGAAATTGTCTTGAAATCACCAGACACTGCAAATTTGCACTGAAAAAAGGAAGATGGAGGGTAAAAAACTTCATCTCTCCATTGCAAAAATGGTTGCCATGAAAACCAGACTAACACCAATCCTGCCATCTTGAAATTAGTTCGGTTCTCCTATGATTTCTTCCCTTGGAGCAAGGGATTCCGAGGAAGCGGGGATGTGATAAAGGTGCCGTTGCATCCACGGGGAAAGGAATCCGTTCGGATGCTCGGAAGGAGCTTAAAGATGTAATCGACATTATAGAAATTATTAGATATCAGCAGACACTGCAAATTTGCACTGAAAAAAGGAAGATGGAGGGTAAAAAACTTCATCTCTCCATTGCAAAAATGGTTGCCATGAAAACCAGACTAACACCAATCCTGCCATCTTGCAATTAGTTCGGTTCTCCTATGATTTCTTCCCGTGGAGCAAGGGATTCCGAGGAAGTGGGGATGTGATAAAGGTGCCGTTGCATACGGGGAAAGGAATCCGTTCGGATGCTCGGAAGGAGCTTAAAGATGTAATCGACATTATAGAAATTATAATATCAGCAGACACTGCAAATTTGCACTGAAAAAAGGAAGATGGAAGAAAACTTCATCTCTCCATTGCAAAAATGGTTGCCATGAAAACCAGACTAACACCAATCCTGCCATCTTGAAATTAGTTCGGTTCTCCTATGATTTCTTCCCTTGGAGCAAGGGATTCCGAGGAAGCGGGGATGTGATAAAGGTGCCGTTGCATCCACGGGGAAAGGAATCCGTTCGGATGCTCGGAAGGAGCTTAAAGATGTAATCGACATTATAGAAATTATTAGATATCAGCAGACACTGCAAATTTGCACTGAAAAAAGGAAGATGGAGGGTAAAAAACTTCATCTCTCCATTGCAAAAATGGTTGCCATGAAAACCAGACTAACACCTGTCCTGCCATCTTGCAATTAGTTCGGTTCTCCTATGATTTCTTCCCTTGGAGCAAGGGATTCCGAGGAAGTGGGGATGTGATAAAGGTGCCGTTGCATCCACGGGGAAAGGAATCCGTTCGGATGCTCGGAAGGAGCTTAAAGATGTAATCGACATTATAGAAATTATTAGATATCAGCAGACACTGCAAATTTGCACTGAAAAAAGGAAGATGGAGGGTAAAAAACTTCATCTCTCCATTGCAAAAATGGTTGCCATGAAAACCAGACTAACACCTGTCCTGCCATCTTGAAATTAGTTCGGTTCTCCTATGATTTCTTCCCTTGGAGCAAGGGATTCCGAGGAAGTGGGGATGTGATAAAGGTGCCTTTGCATCCATGGGGAAAGGAATCCGTTCGGATGCTCGGAAGGAGCCGAACGATGTAATAGACATTATAGAAATTGTCTTGAAATCACCAGACACTGCAAATTTGCACTGAAAAAAGGAAGATGGAGGGAAGAAAACTTCATCTCTCCATTGCAAAAATGGTTGCCATGAAAACCAGACTAACACCTGTCCTGCCATCTTGAAATTAGTTCGGTTCTCCTATGATTTCTTCCCTTGGAGCAAGGGATTCCGAGGAAGTGGGGATGTGATAAAGGTGCCGTTGCATCCACGGGGAAAGGAATCCGTTCGGATGCTCGGAAGGAGCCTAAAGATGTAATCGACATTATAGAAATTGATTAGATATCACCAGACACTGCAAATTTGCACTGAAAAAAGGAAGATGGAGGGTAAAAACCTTCATCTCTCCATTGCAAAAATGGTTGCCATGAAAACCAGACTAACACCTGTCCTGCCATCTTGCAATTAGTTCGGTTCTCCTATGATTTCTTCCCTTGGAGCAAGGGATTCCGAGGAAGCGGGGATGTGATAAAGGTGCCTTTGCATCCACGGGGAAAGGAATCCGTTCGGATGCTCGGAAGGAGCTTAAAGATGCAATAGACATTATAGAAATTGAATAGATATCAGCAGACACTGCAAATTTCCACTGAAAATAGGAAGATGGACAGAAAAAAACTTCATCTGTCCTTTGCAAAAATGATTGCCATGAGAACCAGACTAAAACCTGTCCTGCCATCTTGCAATTAGTTCGTTTCTCCTATGATTTCTTCTCGTGGAGCAAGAGATTCGGAGGAAGTGGGGATGTGATAAAGGTGCCGTTGCATCCACGGGGAAAGGAATCCGTTCGAATGCTCGGAAGGAGCATAAAGATGTAATCGACATTATAGAAATTGATTAGATATCACCAGACACTGCAAATTTGCACTGAAAAAAGGAAGATGGAGGGTAAAAAACTTCATCTCTCCATTGCAAAAATGGTTGCCATGAAAACCAGACTAACACCAATCCTGCCATCTTGCAATTAGTTCGGTTCTCCTATGATTTCTTCCCTTGGAGCAAGGGATTCCGAGGAAGCGGGGATGTGATAAAGGTGCCGTTGCATCCACGGGGAAAGGAATCCGTTCGGATGCTCGGAAGGAGCTTAAAGATGTAATCGACATTATAGAAATTATTAGATATCAGCAGACACTGCAAATTTGCACTGAAAAAAGGAAGATGGAGGGAAGAAAACTTCATCTCTCCATTGCAAAAATGGTTGCCATGAAAACCAGACTAACACCTGTCCTGCCATCTTGCAATTAGTTCGGTTCTCCTATGATTTCTTCCCTTGGAGCAAGGGATTCCGAGGAAGTGGGGATGTGATAAAGGTGCCGTTGCATCCATGGGGAAAGGAATCCGTTCGGATGCTCGGAAGGAGCCGAACGATGTAATAGACATTATAGAAATTGTCTTGAAATCACCAGACACTGCAAATTTGCACTGAAAAAAGGAAGATGGAGGGAAGAAAACTTCATCTCTCCATTGCAAAAATGGTTGCCATGAAAACCAGACTAACACCAATCCTGCCATCTTGAAATTAGTTCGGTTCTCCTATGATTTCTTCCCTTGGAGCAAGGGATTCCGAGGAAGCGGGGATGTGATAAAGGTGCCGTTGCATCCACGGGGAAAGGAATCCGTTCGGATGCTCGGAAGGAGCTTAAAGATGTAATCGACATTATAGAAATTATTAGATATCAGCAGACACTGCAAATTTGCACTGAAAATAGAAAGATGGACAGAAAAAAACTTCATCTGTCCTTTGCAAAAATAATTGCCATGAGAACCAGACTAACACCTGTCCTGCCATCTTGCAATTAGTTCGGTTCTCCTATGATTTCTTCACGTGGAGCAAGAGATTCGCAGGAAGTGGGGATGTGATAAAGGTGCCTTTGCATCCATGGGGAAAGGAATCCGTTCGGATGCTCGGAAGGAGCCGAACGATGTAATCGACATTATAGAAATTGATTAGATATCACCAGACACTGCAAATTTGCACTGAAAAAAGGAAGATGGAGGGTAAAAAACTTCATCTCTCCATTGCAAAAATGGTTGCCATGAAAACCAGACTAACACCAATCCTGCCATCTTGCAATTAGTTCGGTTCTCCTATGATTTCTTCCCTTGGAGCAAGGGATTCCGAGGAAGCGGGGATGTGATAAAGGTGCCGTTGCATCCACGGGGAAAGGAATCCGTTCGGATGCTCGGAAGGAGCTTAAAGATGTAATCGACATTATAGAAATTGATTAGATATCAGCAGACACTGCAAATTTGCACTGAAAAAAGGAAGATGGAGGGTAAAAAACTTCATCTCTCCATTGCAAAAATGGTTGCCATGAAAACCAGACTAACACCTGTCCTGCCATCTTGCAATTAGTTCGGTTCTCCTATGATTTCTTCTCGTGGAGCAAGAGATTCGGAGGAAGTGGGGATGTGATAAAGGTGCCGTTGCATCCACGGGGAAAGGAATCCGTTCGAATGCTCGGAAGGAGCATAAAGATGTAATCGACATTATAGAAATTGATTAGATATCAGCAGACACTGCAAATTTGCACTGAAAAAAGGAAGATGGAGGGTAAAAAACTTCATCTCTCCATTGCAAAAATGGTTGCCATGAAAACCAGACTAACACCTGTCCTGCCATCTTGCAATTAGTTCGGTTCTCCTATGATTTCTTCACGTGGAGCAAGAGATTCGCAGGAAGTGGGGATGTGATAAAGGTGCCTTTGCATCCATGGGGAAAGGAATCCGTTCGGATGCTCGGAAGGAGCCGAACGATGTAATAGACATTATAGAAATTGTCTTGAAATCACCAGACACTGCAAATTTGCACTGAAAAAAGGAAGATGGAGGGTAAAAAACGACATCTCTCCATTGCAAAAATGGTTGCCATGAAAACCAGACTAACACCAATCCTGCCATCTTGAAATTAGTTCGGTTCTCCTATGATTTCTTCTCGTGGAACAAGGCATTCCGAGGAAGTGGGGATGTGATAAAGGTGCCGTTGCATCCACGGGGAAAGGAATCCGTTCGGATGCTCGGAAGGAGCTTAAAGATGTAATCGACATTATAGAAATTGATTATTTATCAGCAGACACTGCAAATTTGCACTGAAAATAGGAAGATGGACAGAAAAAAACTTCATCTGTCCTTTGCAAAAATAATTGCCATGAGAACCAGACTAACACCTGTCCTGCCATCTTGCAATTAGTTCGGTTCTCCTATGATTTCTTCACGTGGAGCAAGAGATTCGCAGGAAGTGGGGATGTGATAAAGGTGCCTTTGCATCCATGGGGAAAGGAATCCGTTCGGATGCTCGGAAGGAGCCGAACGATGTAATAGACATTATAGAAATTGTCTTGAAATCACCAGACACTGCAAATTTGCACTGAAAAAAGGAAGATGGAGGGAAGAAAACTTCATCTCTCCATTGCAAAAATGGTTGCCATGAAAACCAGACTAACACCAATCCTGCCATCTTGAAATTAGTTCGGTTCTCCTATGATTTCTTCCCTTGGAGCAAGGGATTCCGAGGAAGCGGGGATGTGATAAAGGTGCCGTTGCATCCACGGGGAAAGGAATCCGTTCGGATGCTCGGAAGGAGCTTAAAGATGTAATCGACATTATAGAAATTATTAGATATCAGCAGACACTGCAAATTTGCACTGAAAAAAGGAAGATGGAGGGTAAAAAACTTCATCTCTCCATTGCAAAAATGGTTGCCATGAAAACCAGACTAACACCTGTCTTGCCATCTTGCAATTAGTTCGGTTCTCCTATGATTTCTTCCCTTGGAGCAAGGGATTCCGAGGAAGCGGGGATGTGATAAAGGTGCCTTTGCATCCATGGGTAAAGGAATCCGTTCGGATGCTCGGAAGGAGCTTAAAGATGCAATAGACATTATAGAAATTGAATAGATATCAGCAGACACTGCAAATTTCCACTGAAAATAGGAAGATGGACAGAAAAAAACTTCATCTGTCCTTTCCAAAAATGATTGCCATGAGAACCAGACTAAAACCTGTCCTGCCATCTTGCAATTAGTTCGGTTCTCCTATGATTTCTTCTCGTGGAGCAAGAGATTCGGAGGAAGTGGGGATGTGATAAAGGTGCCGTTGCATCCACGGGGAAAGGAATCCGTTCGAATGCTCGGAAGGAGCATAAAGATGTAATCGACATTATAGAAATTGATTAGATATCACCAGACACTGCAAATTTGCACTGAAAAAAGGAAGATGGAGGGTAAAAACCTTCATCTCTCCATTGCAAAAATGGTTGCCATGAAAACCAGACTAACACCAATCCTGCCATCTTGCAATTAGTTCGGTTCTCCTATGATTTCTTCCCTTGGAGCAAGGGATTCCGAGGAAGCGGGGATGTGATAAAGGTGCCGTTGCATCCACGGGGAAAGGAATCCGTTCGGATGCTCGGAAGGAGCTTAAAGATGTAATCGACATTATAGAAATTATTAGATATCAGCAGACACTGCAAATTTGCACTGAAAAAAGGAAGATGGAGGGAAAAAAACTTCATCTCTCCATTGCAAAAATGGTTGCCATGAAAACCAGACTAACACCTGTCCTGCCATCTTGCAATTAGTTCGGTTCTCCTATGATTTCTTCCCGTGGAGCAAGGGATTCCGAGGAAGTGGGGATGTGATAAAGGTGCCTTTGCATCCATGGGGAAAGGAATCCGTTCGGATGCTCGGAAGGAGCCGAACGATGTAATAGACATTATAGAAATTGTCTTGAAATCACCAGACACTGCAAATTTGCACTGAAAAAAGGAAGATGGAGGGAAGAAAACTTCATCTCTCCATTGCAAAAATGGTTGCCATGAAAACCAGACTAACACCAATCCTGCCATCTTGAAATTAGTTCGGTTCTCCTATGATTTCTTCCCTTGGAGCAAGGGATTCCGAGGAAGCGGGGATGTGATAAAGGTGCCGTTGCATCCACGGGGAAAGGAATCCGTTCGGATGCTCGGAAGGAGCTTAAAGATGTAATCGACATTATAGAAATTATTAGATATCAGCAGACACTGCAAATTTGCACTGAAAATAGGAAGATGGAGAGAAAAAAACTTCATCTGTCCTTTGCAAAAATGATTGCCATGAGAACCAGACTAACACCTGTCCTGCCATCTTGCAATTAGTTCGGTTCTCCTATGATTTCTTCACGTGGAGCAAGAGATTCGGAGGAAGTGGGGATGTGATAAAGGTGCCTTTGCATCCATGGGGAAAGGAATCCGTTCGGATGCTCGGAAGGAGCCGAACGATGTAATAGACATTATAGAAATTGTCTTGAAATCACCAGACACTGCAAATTTGCACTGAAAAAAGGAAGATGGAGGGAAGAAAACTTCATCTCTCCATTGCAAAAATGGTTGCCATGAAAACCAGACTAACACCAATCCTGCCATCTTGAAATTAGTTCGGTTCTCCTATGATTTCTTCCCTTGGAGCAAGGGATTCCGAGGAAGCGGGGATGTGATAAAGGTGCCGTTGCATCCACGGGGAAAGGAATCCGTTCGGATGCTCGGAAGGAGCTTAAAGATGTAATCGACATTATAGAAATTGATTATTTATCAGCAGACACTGCAAATTTGCACTAAAATAAGATGGAGAAAAACTTCATCTGTCCTTGCAAAAATTTGCCATGAGAATATCAGCAGACACTGCAAATTTGCACTGAAAATAGGAAGATGGAGAGAAAAAAACTTCATCTGTCCTTTGCAAAAATAATTGCCATGAGAACCAGACTAACACCTGTCCTGCCATCTTGCAATTAGTTCGGTTCTCCTATGATTTCTTCACGTGGAGCAAGAGATTCGGAGGAAGTGGGGATGTGATAAAGGTGCCTTTGCATCCATGGGGAAAGGAATCCGTTCGGATGCTCGGAAGGAGCCGAACGATGTAATAGACATTATAGAAATTGTCTTGAAATCACCAGACACTGCAAATTTGCACTGAAAAAAGGAAGATGGAGGGAAGAAAACTTCATCTCTCCATTGCAAAAATGGTTGCCATGAAAACCAGACTAACACCAATCCTGCCATCTTGAAATTAGTTCGGTTCTCCTATGATTTCTTCCCTTGGAGCAAGGGATTCCGAGGAAGCGGGGATGTGATAAAGGTGCCGTTGCATCCACGGGGAAAGGAATCCGTTCGGATGCTCGGAAGGAGCTTAAAGATGTAATCGACATTATAGAAATTATTAGATATCAGCAGACACTGCAAATTTGCACTGAAAAAAGGAAGATGGAGGGTAAAAAACTTCATCTCTCCATTGCAAAAATAGTTGCCATGAAAACCAGACTAACACCTGTCCTGCCATCTTGCAATTAGTTCGGTTCTCCTATGATTTCTTCCCTTGGAGCAAGGGATTCGCAGGAAGTGGGGATGTGATAAAGGTGCCGTTGCATCCACGGGGAAAGGAATCCGTTCGGATGCTCGGAAGGAGCTTAAAGATGTAATCGACATTATAGAAATTAGATATCAGCAGACACTGCAAATTTGCACTGAAAATAGGAAGATGGACAGAAAAAAACTTCATCTGTCCTTTGCAAAAATAATTGCCATGAGAACCAGACTAACACCTGTCCTGCCATCTTGCAATTAGTTCGGTTCTCCTATGATTTCTTCACGTGGAGCAAGAGATTCGGAGGAAGTGGGGATGTGATAAAGGTGCCTTTGCATCCACGGGGAAAGGAATCCGTTCGGATGCTCGGAAGGAGCCGAACGATGTAATAGACATTATAGAAATTGTCTTGAAATCACCAGACACTGCAAATTTGCACTGAAAAAAGGAAGATGGAGGGAAGAAAACTTCATCTCTCCATTGCAAAAATGGTTGCCATGAAAACCAGACTAACACCAATCCTGCCATCTTGAAATTAGTTCGGTTCTCCTATGATTTCTTCCCTTGGAGCAAGGGATTCCGAGGAAGCGGGGATGTGATAAAGGTGCCGTTGCATCCACGGGGAAAGGAATCCGTTCGGATGCTCGGAAGGAGCTTAAAGATGTAATCGACATTATAGAAATTGATTAGATATCAGCAGACACTGCAAATTTGCACTGAAAAAAGGAAGATGGAGGGTAAAAACTTCATCTCTCCATTGCAAAAATGGTTGCCATGAAAACCAGACTAACACCTGTCCTGCCATCTTGCAATTAGTTCGGTTCTCCTATGATTTCTTCCCTTGGAGCAAGGGATTCCGAGGAAGCGGGGATGTGATAAAGGTGCCGTTGCATCCACGGGGAAAGGAATCCGTTCGGATGCTCGGAAGGAGCTTAAAGATGTAATCGACATTATAGAAATTGATTAGATATCAGCAGACACTGCAAATTTGCACTGAAAAAAGGAAGATGGAGGGTAAAAAACTTCATCTCTCCATTGCAAAAATAGTTGCCATGAAAACCAGACTAACACCTGTCCTGCCATCTTGCAATTAGTTCGGTTCTCCTATGATTTCTTCCCTTGGAGCAAGGGATTCCGAGGAAGCGGGGATGTGATAAAGGTGCCGTTGCATCCACGGGGAAAGGAATCCGTTCGGATGCTCGGAAGGAGCTTAAAGATGTAATCGACATTATAGAAATTGATTAGATATCAGCAGACACTGCAAATTTGCACTGAAAAAAGGAAGATGGAGGGTAAAAAACTTCATCTCTCCATTGCAAAAATGGTTGCCATGAAAACCAGACTAACACCTGTCCTGCCATCTTGCAATTAGTTCGGTTCTCCTATGATTTCTTCCCTTGGAGCAAGGGATTCCGAGGAAGCGGGGATGTGATAAAGGTGCCGTTGCATCCACGGGGAAAGGAATCCGTTCGGATGCTCGGAAGGAGCTTAAAGATGTAATCGACATTATAGAAATTGATTAGATATCAGCAGACACTGCAAATTTGCACTGAAAAAAGGAAGATGGAGGGTAAAAAACTTCATCTCTCCATTGCAAAAATGGTTGCCATGAAAACCAGACTAACACCTGTCCTGCCATCTTGCAATTAGTTCGGTTCTCCTATGATTTCTTCCCTTGGAGCAAGGGATTCCGAGGAAGCGGGGATGTGATAAAGGTGCCGTTGCATCCACGGGGAAAGGAATCCGTTCGGATGCTCGGAAGGAGCTTAAAGATGTAATCGACATTATAGAAATTGATTAGATATCAGCAGACACTGCAAATTTGCACTGAAAAAAGGAAGATGGAGGGTAAAAACTTCATCTCTCCATTGCAAAAATGGTTGCCATGAAAACCAGACTAACACCTGTCCTGCCATCTTGCAATTAGTTCGGTTCTCCTATGATTTCTTCCCTTGGAGCAAGGGATTCCGAGGAAGCGGGGATGTGATAAAGGTGCCGTTGCATCCACGGGGAAAGGAATCCGTTCGGATGCTCGGAAGGAGCTTAAAGATGTAATCGACATTATAGAAATTATTAGATATCAGCAGACACTGCAAATTTGCACTGAAAAAAGGAAGATGGAGGGTAAAAAACTTCATCTCTCCATTGCAAAAATGGTTGCCATGAAAACCAGACTAACACCAATCCTGCCATCTTGAAATTAGTTCGGTTCTCCTATGATTTCTTCCCTTGGAGCAAGGGATTCCGAGGAAGCGGGGATGTGATAAAGGTGCCGTTGCATCCACGGGGAAAGGAATCCGTTCGGATGCTCGGAAGGAGCTTAAAGATGTAATCGACATTATAGAAATTGATTATTCATCAGCAGACACTGCAAATTTGCACTAAAAATAGAAAGATGGACAGAAAAAAACTTCATCTGTCCTTTGCAAAAATAATTGCCATGAGAATATTCATCAGCAGACACTGCAAATTTGCACTGAAAATAGGAAGATGGACAGAAAAAAACTTCATCTGTCCTTTGCAAAAATAATTGCCATGAGAACCAGACTAACACCTGTCCTGCCATCTTGCAATTAGTTCGGTTCTCCTATGATTTCTTCACGTGGAGCAAGAGATTCGGAGGAAGTGGGGATGTGATAAAGGTGCCTTTGCATCCATGGGGAAAGGAATCCGTTCGGATGCTCGGAAGGAGCCGAACGATGTAATAGACATTATAGAAATTGTCTTGAAATCACCAGACACTGCAAATTTGCACTGAAAAAAGGAAGATGGAGGGAAGAAAACTTCATCTCTCCATTGCAAAAATGGTTGCCATGAAAACCAGACTAACACCAATCCTGCCATCTTGAAATTAGTTCGGTTCTCCTATGATTTCTTCCCTTGGAGCAAGGGATTCCGAGGAAGCGGGGATGTGATAAAGGTGCCGTTGCATCCACGGGGAAAGGAATCCGTTCGGATGCTCGGAAGGAGCTTAAAGATGTAATCGACATTATAGAAATTATTAGATATCAGCAGACACTGCAAATTTGCACTGAAAAAAGGAAGATGGAGGGTAAAAAACTTCATCTCTCCATTGCAAAAATGGTTGCCATGAAAACCAGACTAACACCTGTCCTGCCATCTTGCAATTAGTTCGGTTCTCCTATGATTTCTTCCCGTGGAGCAAGGGATTCCGAGGAAGTGGGGATGTGATAAAGGTGCCGTTGCATCCACGGGGAAAGGAATCCGTTCGGATGCTCGGAAGGAGCTTAAAGATGTAATCGACATTATAGAAATTATTAGATATCAGCAGACACTGCAAATTTGCACTGAAAATAGAAAGATGGACAGAAAAAAACTTCATCTGTCCTTTGCAAAAATAATTGCCATGAGAACCAGACTAACACCTGTCCTGCCATCTTGCAATTAGTTCGGTTCTCCTATGATTTCTTCACGTGGAGCAAGAGATTCGCAGGAAGTGGGGATGTGATAAAGGTGCCTTTGCATCCATGGGGAAAGGAATCCGTTCGGATGCTCGGAAGGAGCCGAACGATGTAATAGACATTATAGAAATTGTCTTGAAATCACCAGACACTGCAAATTTGCACTGAAAAAAGGAAGATGGAGGGAAGAAAACTTCATCTCTCCATTGCAAAAATGGTTGCCATGAAAACCAGACTAACACCAATCCTGCCATCTTGAAATTAGTTCGGTTCTCCTATGATTTCTTCCCTTGGAGCAAGGGATTCCGAGGAAGCGGGGATGTGATAAAGGTGCCGTTGCATCCACGGGGAAAGGAATCCGTTCGGATGCTCGGAAGGAGCTTAAAGATGTAATCGACATTATAGAAATTGATTAGATATCAGCAGACACTGCAAATTTGCACTGAAAAAAGGAAGATGGAGGGTAAAAAACTTCATCTCTCCATTGCAAAAATGGTTGCCATGAAAACCAGACTAACACCTGTCCTGCCATCTTGCAATTAGTTCGGTTCTCCTATGATTTCTTCCCTTGGAGCAAGGGATTCCGAGGAAGTGGGGATGTGATAAAGGTGCCGTTGCATCCACGGGGAAAGGAATCCGTTCGGATGCTCGGAAGGAGCTTAAAGATGTAATCGACATTATAGAAATTATTAGATATCAGCAGACACTGCAAATTTGCACTGAAAAAAGGAAGATGGAGGGTAAAAAACTTCATCTCTCCATTGCAAAAATAGTTGCCATGAAAACCAGACTAACACCTGTCCTGCCATCTTGCAATTAGTTCGGTTCTCCTATGATTTCTTCCCTTGGAGCAAGGGATTCCGAGGAAGCGGGGATGTGATAAAGGTGCCGTTGCATCCACGGGGAAAGGAATCCGTTCGGATGCTCGGAAGGAGCTTAAAGATGTAATCGACATTATAGAAATTGATTAGATATCAGCAGACACTGCAAATTTGCACTGAAAAAAGGAAGATGGAGGGTAAAAAACTTCATCTCTCCATTGCAAAAATGGTTGCCATGAAAACCAGACTAACACCTGTCCTGCCATCTTGCAATTAGTTCGGTTCTCCTATGATTTCTTCCCTTGGAGCAAGGGATTCCGAGGAAGCGGGGATGTGATAAAGGTGCCGTTGCATCCACGGGGAAAGGAATCCGTTCGGATGCTCGGAAGGAGCTTAAAGATGTAATCGACATTATAGAAATTGATTAGATATCAGCAGACACTGCAAATTTGCACTGAAAAAAGGAAGATGGAGGAAGAAAACTTCATCTCTCCATTGCAAAAATGGTTGCCATGAAAACCAGACTAACACCTGTCCTGCCATCTTGCAATTAGTTCGGTTCTCCTATGATTTCTTCAGCAAGGGATTCCGAGGAAGTGGGGATGTGATAAAGGTGCCGTTGCATCCACGGGGAAAGGAATCCGTTCGGATGCTCGGAAGGAGCTTAAAGATGTAATCGACATTATAGAAATTGATTAGATATCAGCAGACACTGCAAATTTGCACTGAAAAAAGGAAGATGGAGGGTAAAAAACTTCATCTCTCCATTGCAAAAATGGTTGCCATGAAAACCAGACTAACACCAATCCTGCCATCTTGAAATTAGTTCGGTTCTCCTATGATTTCTTCCCTTGGAGCAAGGGATTCCGAGGAAGCGGGGATGTGATAAAGGTGCCGTTGCATCCACGGGGAAAGGAATCCGTTCGGATGCTCGGAAGGAGCTTAAAGATGTAATCGACATTATAGAAATTATTAGATATCAGCAGACACTGCAAATTTGCACTGAAAAAAGGAAGATGGAGGGTAAAAAACTTCATCTCTCCATTGCAAAAATAGTTGCCATGAAAACCAGACTAACACCTGTCCTGCCATCTTGCAATTAGTTCGGTTCTCCTATGATTTCTTCTCGTGGAACAAGGCATTCCGAGGAAGTGGGGATGTGATAAAGGTGCCGTTGCATCCACGGGGAAAGGAATCCGTTCGGATGCTCGGAAGGAGCTTAAAGATGTAATCGACATTATAGAAATTATTAGATATCAGCAGACACTGCAAATTTGCACTGAAAATAGAAAGATGGACAGAAAAAAACTTCATCTGTCCTTTGCAAAAATAATTGCCATGAGAACCAGACTAACACCTGTCCTGCCATCTTGCAATTAGTTCGGTTCTCCTATGATTTCTTCACGTGGAGCAAGAGATTCGGAGGAAGTGGGGATGTGATAAAGGTGCCTTTGCATCCATGGGGAAAGGAATCCGTTCGGATGCTCGGAAGGAGCCGAACGATGTAATAGACATTATAGAAATTGTCTTGAAATCACCAGACACTGCAAATTTGCACTGAAAAAAGGAAGATGGAGGGTAAAAAACTTCATCTCTCCATTGCAAAAATGGTTGCCATGAAAACCAGACTAACACCAATCCTGCCATCTTGAAATTAGTTCGGTTCTCCTATGATTTCTTCTCGTGGAGCAAGGGATTCCGAGGAAGTGGGGATGTGATAAAGGTGCCGTTGCATCCACGGGGAAAGGAATCCGTTCGGATGCTCGGAAGGAGCTTAAAGATGTAATCGACATTATAGAAATTGATTATTTATCAGCAGACACTGCAAATTTGCACTGAAAATAGGAAGATGGACAGAAAAAAACTTCATCTGTCCTTTGCAAAAATAATTGCCATGAGAACCAGACTAACACCTGTCCTGCCATCTTGCAATTAGTTCGGTTCTCCTATGATTTCTTCACGTGGAGCAAGAGATTCGGAGGAAGTGGGGATGTGATAAAGGTGCCTTTGCATCCATGGGGAAAGGAATCCGTTCGGATGCTCGGAAGGAGCCGAACGATGTAATAGACATTATAGAAATTGTCTTGAAATCACCAGACACTGCAAATTTGCACTGAAAAAAGGAAGATGGAGGGAAGAAAACTTCATCTCTCCATTGCAAAAATGGTTGCCATGAAAACCAGACTAACACCAATCCTGCCATCTTGAAATTAGTTCGGTTCTCCTATGATTTCTTCCCTTGGAGCAAGGGATTCCGAGGAAGCGGGGATGTGATAAAGGTGCCGTTGCATCCACGGGGAAAGGAATCCGTTCGGATGCTCGGAAGGAGCTTAAAGATGTAATCGACATTATAGAAATTATTAGATATCAGCAGACACTGCAAATTTGCACTGAAAAAAGGAAGATGGAGGATAAAAAACTCATCTCTCCATTGCAAAAATGGTTGCCATGAAAACCAGACTAACACCAATCCTGCCATCTTGAAATTAGTTCGGTTCTCCTATGATTTCTTCCCTTGGAGCAAGGGATTCCGAGGAAGCGGGGATGTGATAAAGGTGCCGTTGCATCCACGGGGAAAGGAATCCGTTCGGATGCTCGGAAGGAGCTTAAAGATGTAATCGACATTATAGAAATTATTAGATATCAGCAGACACTGCAAATTTGCACTGAAAAAAGGAAGATGGAGGGTAAAAAACTTCATCTCTCCATTGCAAAAATGGTTGCCATGAAAACCAGACTAACACCAATCCTGCCATCTTGCAATTAGTTCGGTTCTCCTATGATTTCTTCCCTTGGAGCAAGGGATTCCGAGGAAGCGGGGATGTGATAAAGGTGCCGTTGCATCCACGGGGAAAGGAATCCGTTCGGATGCTCGGAAGGAGCTTAAAGATGTAATCGACATTATAGAAATTGATTAGATATCAGCAGACACTGCAAATTTGCACTGAAAAAAGGAAGATGGAGGGTAAAAAACTTCATCTCTCCATTGCAAAAATGGTTGCCATGAAAACCAGACTAACACCTGTCCTGCCATCTTGCAATTAGTTCGGTTCTCCTATGATTTCTTCCCTTGGAGCAAGGGATTCCGAGGAAGCGGGGATGTGATAAAGGTGCCGTTGCATCCACGGGGAAAGGAATCCGTTCGGATGCTCGGAAGGAGCTTAAAGATGTAATCGACATTATAGAAATTGATTAGATATCAGCAGACACTGCAAATTTGCACTGAAAAAAGGAAGATGGAGGGTAAAAAACTTCATCTCTCCATTGCAAAAATGGTTGCCATGAAAACCAGACTAACACCTGTCCTGCCATCTTGCAATTAGTTCGGTTCTCCTATGATTTCTTCTCGTGGAGCAAGAGATTCGGAGGAAGTGGGGATGTGATAAAGGTGCCGTTGCATCCACGGGGAAAGGAATCCGTTCGAATGCTCGGAAGGAGCATAAAGATGTAATCGACATTATAGAAATTGATTAGATATCACCAGACACTGCAAATTTGCACTGAAAAAAGGAAGATGGAGGGTAAAAACCTTCATCTCTCCATTGCAAAAATGGTTGCCATGAAAACCAGACTAACACCAATCCTGCCATCTTGAAATTAGTTCGGTTCTCCTATGATTTCTTCCCTTGGAGCAAGGGATTCCGAGGAAGCGGGGATGTGATAAAGGTGCCGTTGCATCCACGGGGAAAGGAATCCGTTCGGATGCTCGGAAGGAGCTTAAAGATGTAATCGACATTATAGAAATTATTAGATATCAGCAGACACTGCAAATTTGCACTGAAAAAAGGAAGATGGAGGGTAAAAAACTTCATCTCTCCATTGCAAAAATGGTTGCCATGAAAACCAGACTAACACCTGTCCTGCCATCTTGCAATTAGTTCGGTTCTCCTATGATTTCTTCACGTGGAGCAAGAGATTCGCAGGAAGTGGGGATGTGATAAAGGTGCCTTTGCATCCATGGGGAAAGGAATCCGTTCGGATGCTCGGAAGGAGCTTAAAGATGTAATAGACATTATAGAAATTGACTAGATATCACCAGACACTGCAAATTTGCACTGAAAAAAGGAAGATGGAGGGTAAAAAACTTCATCTCTCCATTGCAAAAATGGTTGCCATGAAAACCAGACTAACACCTGTCCTGCCATCTTGAAATTAGTTCGGTTCTCCTATGATTTCTTCTCGTGGAGCAAGGGATTCCGAGGAAGTGGGGATGTGATAAAGGTGCCGTTGCATCCACGGGGAAAGGAATCCGTTCGGATGCTCGGAAGGAGCTTAAATATGTAATCGACATTATAGAAATTGATTATTTATCAGCAGACACTGCAAATTTGCACTGAAAAAAGGAAGATGGAGGGAAGAAAACTTCATCTCTCCATTGCAAAAATGGTTGCCATGAAAACCAGACTAACACCTGTCCTGCCATCTTGCAATTAGTTCGGTTCTCCTATGATTTCTTCACGTGGAGCAAGAGATTCGGAGGAAGTGGGGATGTGATAAAGGTGCCTTTGCATCCATGGGGAAAGGAATCCGTTCGGATGCTCGGAAGGAGCCGAACGATGTAATAGACATTATAGAAATTGTCTTGAAATCACCAGACACTGCAAATTTGCACTGAAAAAAGGAAGATGGAGGGAAGAAAACTTCATCTCTCCATTGCAAAAATGGTTGCCATGAAAACCAGACTAACACCAATCCTGCCATCTTGAAATTAGTTCGGTTCTCCTATGATTTCTTCCCTTGGAGCAAGGGATTCCGAGGAAGCGGGGATGTGATAAAGGTGCCGTTGCATCCACGGGGAAAGGAATCCGTTCGGATGCTCGGAAGGAGCTTAAAGATGTAATCGACATTATAGAAATTATTAGATATCAGCAGACACTGCAAATTTGCACTGAAAAAAGGAAGATGGAGGGTAAAAAACTTCATCTCTCCATTGCAAAAATGGTTGCCATGAAAACCAGACTAACACCAGTCCTGCCATCTTGCAATTAGTTCGGTTCTCCTATGATTTCTTCCCTTGGAGCAAGGGATTCCGAGGAAGTGGGGATGTGATAAAGGTGCCGTTGCATCCACGGGGAAAGGAATCCGTTCGGATGCTCGGAAGGAGCTTAAAGATGTAATCGACATTATAGAAATTATTAGATATCAGCAGACACTGCAAATTTGCACTGAAAAAAGGAAGATGGAGGGTAAAAAACTTCATCTCTCCATTGCAAAAATAGTTGCCATGAAAACCAGACTAACACCTGTCCTGCCATCTTGCAATTAGTTCGGTTCTCCTATGATTTCTTCCCTTGGAGCAAGGGATTCCGAGGAAGCGGGGATGTGATAAAGGTGCCGTTGCATCCACGGGGAAAGGAATCCGTTCGGATGCTCGGAAGGAGCTTAAAGATGTAATCGACATTATAGAAATTATTAGATATCAGCAGACACTGCCAATTTGCACTGAAAAAAGGAAGATGGAGGGTAAAAAACTTCATCTCTCCATTACAAAAATGGTTGCCATGAAAACCAGACTAACACCTGTCCTGCCATCTTGCAATTAGTTCGGTTCTCCTATGATTTCTTCACGTGGAGCAAGAGATTCGCAGGAAGTGGGGATGTGATAAAGGTGCCTTTGCATCCATGGGGAAAGGAATCCGTTCGGATGCTCGGAAGGAGCCGAACGATGTAATAGACATTATAGAAATTGTCTTGAAATCACCAGACACTGCAAATTTGCACTGAAAAAAGGAAGATGGAGGGTAAAAAACTTCATCTCTCCATTGCAAAAATGGTTGCCATGAAAACCAGACTAACACCAATCCTGCCATCTTGAAATTAGTTCGGTTCTCCTATGATTTCTTCTCGTGGAGCAAGGGATTCCGAGGAAGTGGGGATGTGATAAAGGTGCCGTTGCATCCACGGGGAAAGGAATCCGTTCGGATGCTCGGAAGGAGCTTAAAGATGTAATCGACATTATAGAAATTGATTAGATATCAGCAGACACTGCAAATTTGCACTGAAAAAGGAAGATGGAGGGTAAAAAACTTCATCTCTCCATTGCAAAAATGGTTGCCATGAAAACCAGACTAACACCAATCCTGCCATCTTGAAATTAGTTCGGTTCTCCTATGATTTCTTCTCGTGGAGCAAGGGATTCGGAGGAAGTGGGGATGTGATAAAGGTGCCTTTGCATCCATGGGGAAAGGAATCCGTTCGGATGCTCGGAAGGAGCTTAAAGATGTAATAGACATTATAGAAATTGATTAGATATCAGCAGACACTGCAAATTTGCACTGAAAAAAGGAAGATGGAGGGTAAAAACTTCATCTGTCCATTGCAAAAATGGTTGCCATGAAAACCAGACTAACACCAATCCTGCCATCTTGAAATTAGTTCGGTTCTCCTATGATTTCTTCCCTTGGAGCAAGGGATTCCGAGGAAGCGGGGATGTGATAAAGGTGCCGTTGCATCCACGGGGAAAGGAATCCGTTCGGATGCTCGGAAGGAGCCGAACGATGTAATCGACATTATAGAAATTGATTAGATATCAGCAGACACTGCATATTTGCACTGAAAAAGGAAGATGGAGGGTAAAAAACTTCATCTGTCCATTGCAAAAAAGGTTGCCATGAAAACCAGACTAACACCAATCCTGCCATCTTGAAATTAGTTCGGTTCTCCTATGATTTCTTCCCTTGGAGCAAGGGATTCCGAGGAAGTGGGGATGTGATAAAGGTGCCTTTGCATCCACGGGGAAAGGAATCCGTTCGGATGCTCGGAAGGAGCTTAAAGATGTAATAGACATTATAGAAATTGATTAGATATCAGCAGACACTGCAAATTTGCACTGAAATCAGGAAGATGGAGGGAAAAAAACTTCATCTGTCCATTGCAAAAATGGTTGCCATGAAAACCAGACTAACACCAATCCTGCCATCTTGAAATTAGTTCGGTTCTCCTATGATTTCTTCTCGTGGAGCAAGGGATTCCGAGGAAGTGGGGATGTGATAAAGGTGCCGTTGCATCCACGGGGAAAGGAATCCGTTCGGATGCTCGGAAGGAGCTTAAAGATGTAATAGACATTATAGAAATTGATTAGATATCAGCAGACACTGCAAATTTGCACTGAAAAAGGAAGATGGAGGGTAAAAAACTTCATCTGTCCATTGCAAAAATGGTTGCCATGAAAACCAGACTAACACCAATCCTGCCATCTTGAAATTAGTTCGGTTCTCCTATGATTTCTTCCCTTGGAGCAAGGGATTCCGAGGAAGTGGGGATGTGATAAAGGTGCCGTTGCATCCACGGGGAAAGGAATCCGTTCGGATGCTCGGAAGGAGCCGAACGATGTAATAGACATTATAGAAATTGTCTTGAAATCACCAGACACTGCAAATTTGCACTGAAAAAAGGAAGATGGAGGGAAGAAAACTTCATCTGTCCATTGCAAAAAAGGTTGCCATGAAAACCAGACTAACACCAATCCTGCCATCTTGAAATTAGTTCGGTTCTCCTATGATTTCTTCCCGTGGAGCAAGGGATTCCGAGGAAGTGGGGATGTGATAAAGGTGCCTTTGCATCCATGGGGAAAGGAATCCGTTCGGATGCTCGGAAGGAGCTTAAAGATGTAATAGACATTATAGAAATTGATTAGATATCAGCAGACACTGCAAATTTGCACTGAAAAAAGGAAGATGGAGGGTAAAAAACTTCATCTCTCCATTGCAAAAATGGTTGCCATGAAAACCAGACTAACACCAATCCTGCCATCTTGAAATTAGTTCGGTTCTCCTATGATTTCTTCCCTTGGAGCAAGGGATTCCGAGGAAGTGGGGATGTGATAAAGGTGCCTTTGCATCCACGGGGAAAGGAATCCGTTCGGATGCTCGGAAGGAGCCGAACGATGTAATAGACATTATAGAAATTGTCTTGAAATCACCAGACACTGCAAATTTGCACTGAAAAAGGAAGATGGAGGGTAAAAAACTTCATCTGTCCATTGCAAAAAAGGTTGCCATGAAAACCAGACTAACACCAATCCTGCCATCTTGAAATTAGTTCGGTTCTCCTATGATTTCTTCCCTTGGAGCAAGGGATTCCGAGGAAGTGGGGATGTGATAAAGGTGCCGTTGCATCCACGGGGAAAGGAATCCGTTCGGATGCTCGGAAGGAGCTTAAAGATGTAATCGACATTATAGAAATTGATTAGATATCAGCAGACACTGCAAATTTGCACTGAAAAAAGGAAGATGGAGGGTAAAAAACTTCATCTGTCCATTGCAAAAATGGTTGCCATGAAAACCAGACTAACACCAATCCTGCCATCTTGAAATTAGTTCGGTTCTCCTATGATTTCTTCCCTTGGAGCAAGGGATTCCGAGGAAGTGGGGATGTGATAAAGGTGCCTTTGCATCCATGGGGAAAGGAATCCGTTCGGATGCTCGGAAGGAGCTTAAAGATGTAATAGACATTATAGAAATTGATTAGATATCAGCAGACACTGCAAATTTGCACTGAAAAAAGGAAGATGGAGGGTAAAAACTTCATCTGTCCATTGCAAAAATGGTTGCCATGAAAACCAGACTAACACCAATCCTGCCATCTTGAAATTAGTTCGGTTCTCCTATGATTTCTTCCCTTGGAGCAAGGGATTCCGAGGAAGTGGGGATGTGATAAAGGTGCCGTTGCTTCCACGGGGAAAGGAATTTCGTTTCGT
>JAYWIR010000233.1:0-21045 GCA_036172245.1 Raillietiella orientalis
CGTCATCGATGGTGGTGTCGATGACGGTCGCCGCAGCCGGCTCGCTCTTCTTACTGTTGACAAAGTCAACAGAGGGGAGGTCGTAGGTAGCGGCGAGTTCTTTCTGGCAGCTTTCGGCAACATCGACAACGCGTTTGACGACGACGCTGCACTCTGTAATTATCGCGCTACCCTGCTTTTTCTTCTTCTGTTAGTAGGCGATTTTTTTTTCCATCCTCCACTCCTTCTTTGATTTTTTTGCCGTTGCCACTTGCCACTCAGTCTTCTGGTTGGCTCCCTCAACTTTTTCGGCGTTGGTCGCCGGGGTCTCGGGTTCGGCCTGGGTCTTAAGCGCGGGTGGCACAGCCTTCACGGCAGCTTTCGCCGCCATTCTTTTCTGCAGAAGCCGGGCGCGTTATTTAAGGCTTCTCTTGGAAACCACCCGCACTGCTGCTTTTTGGCACACCTCCCTCGTGTGCCCCATTGTGCCGCATACTTAGCACTGCACGTTGGGACACCTCTTCTTGAGGTGGCCCGATGTATTGGAGAAGCCACAGTTTTTCGGCTTCCCCACATTCCAGAGGTCGACGGTTCCGCCTTCGACCACCAGTTTGTAGGGAAGAGTGCAGCCCTTTCGAACGGTCACGCGCGCAGCCGTGAGGCCGTGTTGCAGCCTTGTGTAGTCCCCGAAAGTACAATCTTTTGTCCACTGCGCGTGGACCGTTCCAAATTGTTCCAGCGCGGCACGAACCTGATCTTTGCGCATTCGCGCGGTTACACCTAACAGGTGGACCACCATGCTGCGGTCCGCCGTAGTGGGGAGAAGCCTACGCGTCCCCATTTCAACATGGGTTTTAAGCAGTCGTTGGACCAGCTCTGCATGCTTGCAGATGACCTCAACGTACTGACCCTTGCTGCGGATGATCATAGCGATGAGCTCCTCCTGTTTCACATCGAGAGCGCGCATGCCCTTCGTAAAGGCGCGCGCGCTCTCTAAAGAATATAGATTGCCTATCTTGTAGAACAATGAGTTGCTATACCCCTCCTCTACATAGACCGACAATTCCGCCGCGGCTGCAGGCGATGAAGCCGACACAACGACGGTCCACGCCCGCGCTGCAGCGGGGACCGATTCTGTGAAGGCGGATGCCCTAACCTCCATCGCCTCTGGGGGCGACGTTGCCGCCGCCCTCTGGCTCTCAATCGCCTCTGAGGACGGCGTTGCCGCTGCCTCCTGGCCATCCCTGGAGGTCGCGTCAGGCATCCCTGCCTGATCGACCACCGAACCACACGACGCTTGCACTGGGGGAGACGTCCTGGCACAAGGAGCACCGAGAAAACACGTTGTGAACCGAAACGTTCTCCGCCTCCTAAAGCGTCACTACTCCTCGTTGTATGTTATGTAGCCAACGGAACGCAGTCTCTCGGAGCTGCTTCTGCCGACGGATTCCCCTGCGGTCGATGAGGAGGAACGCGCCACTCTTGACTTGCCCTTCACGGCGGAAGAAGTGTCTTCCGCCATAGCGGGCCTCAAGAAGCGCAAGGCGCCAGGTGAGGATAGTTTGCCTGCGGAGTTCTTCCAGTGCTCCGCGGCGGAACTCATCCCCCTGGTGCTTATGCTTTCTGAGCTGATGCAAGATACGGGCAATGTACCGGCCTCGTTTCGCTCAGCAAAGGTGCGTCTGTTGCCGAAAGGCGGAGACATGCGCCTTTTAAGCAACTTTCGTATCATCACCTTGGTGAATGCGAAAGTCAAGTTGTTCTCCAGGCTGTGGGTCGCGCGCCTGGGCAGGATCGCTGGATCCGTGGTAAATCCGGAGCAGTCTTACGCTGTTCCCGGGCTGTCCATGGAGGCGAACCTGTTCTTCGCGCGCTCGTGGCTCGAGCTGCAACGCTGCGTGGCGCACGACAGCCAGGCAACCGCATCTGCGGCTGCTGAGGCTAGGCGTCTCTGCATTTGGCCTGGGTAAGCGCCGTGTGCCTTGGCGGTCGCGTCGATCTTTGCAAGGCGTTCGATTGCGTAAATCAGGATCTCCTGCTGGAGCTCCTGGAACGCCTCGGTCTCCCGGTGCACCTCGTGGCGTATTTGCGCGCTTGCTGGCGCCACGCGCTCATTTCCATCTCTTTTAGCGGCTGCCACGTGAACGGCGTGCCGGTGCGGCGGGGCATCAGGCAGGGCGACAGCTGAAGCCCGTTGCTCTTCAGCATCTTCTTTGTGTTAATGCTGAGGGCGTATAGGATGACCCTGGCCAACCTGCCGAGCTCTTGTCCATGAACGCCGTCCTCGGTGGCCTATGCTGACCAACTGCTTCTCATCTTACCCATGATCACCGCGGCGTCCAGTCTCGAGGATTTCTTCGAGCTGATTCGCCGGGGAGCGGGCATGAGCGTAAACCAAGGCAAGAGCGTGGTCGTACCTATTGGTGCGGCGTGGGAGGGGCAGTCCGACTGGATCCGCCTAAGGATCCCGACCGCTTCCTCCTTGCAATATCTGGGCTATCCGCTGGGGAACATCAGCCCAGTGGAAGTGTGGTCGGACTGCCTTCGGAAGGCTTCGAATGCCCTGAGCCCGTTCCACCATGGCAGGTTCGTCCTACCGGAGCGGGCCACGACATGGAACAGCTTCGTTGCCCCCTTCTTGCGCCTCCTGCCTTTTGATTGCCCGCTTCCCTACTCGGCCAAGCTCCAGGCGCACAGCCTGTTGAGGAACGCTTTGTGGGGACCTGCGAGTTCCAGGGTCCGCCTGAAAAACTTGGCGGCTCCGCGTCGGGATGCTGGCTTTGGCATCCTGATACTGGAGAGAATCGAGCTGCAGGTGCTGCTTCGGATGTTGGCCCTGTGCGCCAACCTTTGGTCCACTCCGTGGTGGGCTCCCGCGCGCCTGCTTCTGCGGCGCTGCACAGACAGCGATGGATTTCTGTCGCTACGGCCGCACACGGAGCGCGCCACGAGAAGCTTCGGTTTCCCCTTTTAACCGCTTTACTGGCTCCTGGATGCCCAGGAATGGATCTCCTGCCGCCCAAGGAACTTTCAAGCCTCGCGGCAGGAACCGTTGCATGGCTGGGCAAAGCTCCAGGATGTTTCCCTCCTTGAACTCCGTTGCGCTCACCTCTCCCCGTAGTTCACGGTGGATGAAGTCTGGAACAGCCAGGAGAAGTAAACTCGCGTGACCGTAACGCCCCTCCCCGATGCGCAGTTAACCCTCAGGGGAAGAGATGACAGCTGCGATCGGGAGAGATGGGAGGTCGCCTGCACCAACGCAGGAAAAACGCGACCTATTGGCGTCTGGAGGACTTACGAGCTGGCAGATGCCGCCACGCCTCGCCACATACCGAAGGGACTCCTTCGGTGGAGCGAACACTTGAGTGTGCCCCCCAAGAACTTGCTGTTTCTCCCTCGTGTTTGAACACTTCTGTGTTCCCCCTTTCGTCGAATCAGGACGTAATTATGCTGGTGCATTGGGGTTTTCACTCCAACCAGCGCACGAACCTTGTATCCGGGGGAGTTGTCATCCCAAACTGTAAGCGGTGCGGAAAGTGGAAACGCTCCTGCACCTGCACTTGGACTGCGGTGCACTCCTAGGACTGTGGTGGAGGCTGGCCTAAGCTCACCTGCACCAGCTGGACACCTCGAGGGATTTGTTGCGCCGCTATTTCACGCCAGGCGGCCTGTCCTTAGGTGCTGTTGTTGTAACCGTCTGTTGCATTTGCGCCATCGACAAGTCCCACAGACAACTGGAGAAGTTGGCCATCCTTCGTCAGCCCACCGGCTTAGCCAGCACCAGCATGTCGTCGGCCGCCATGTGGGTGCATCTTCCAGAGAGCGTGAGGAAAGATATCGCAGTCATCCATCGCCGGTTCTGAAAGGAAGGAACGGCAGAACCAAAGACTTCTGTCCCCTACCCTCCATATCTTTATTTTTATTTTGTTATACGGTGTATTTGTGGTCCCCTCCCTCCCGTTTTGGGTTTCGGCATACCGACCTGCGTGTCGGGGATCCCACCCCCTTCGTCTCTTGTTTTCCCCTTTGTCCAGGAACCCGGTTCCCGGATAGTTTACAATAAACGTCCCGGCGCACCCGGGTGATAAACAGCGACGGCGCGCGTCACCACGAACGACCGAAAGCTTATGCCTTCGCAGATACTCCTCAGTAACGTCGTCGTTTATCTGCGGTTTTCCGGGCAAACCCCAGCTTGCGGCAACCGCGGGAAGGAGAACCACCGTCCGCGGAAGTGCCCAACACGCAGTTGCCGATACTGTAAGCTGCCCGGCCACTCGATTAACGAGTGCGCCGAGCTATAACGTAAGAGAAGTGCGAGAAACCTCCACGCACCATCGCCGTCCGCGCCGACGCCATCCGTTTCGTCGTCGGGGAAGAAATCCAGCGCGAACGAGGATTCGCAGCGGAGAAGTAAAGAGTCCGCTTGCGCGGTCGATTCTCGGAGCTATGCTCCGCAAAAACCCGCGAGAAAGAACAAGAAGCTTCTCCAGGGTGCTTCAGTAAGGCTCCGAGCAACCCAGTGCGCTGATAACATCGGCCAGGCTGCAAAACCACAGCCGCTTCCGTCCGCTATCGCTCCGGAGAGAAATAACAGTGGCATGCTCGGAAAGTCCACCGGAGCTACGAAAAAGTAATCGCGCGCTTCTTTGCCCGAGACAGGCAAGCCGGCCACGGCTGGCCGAACGCCAGCAAAGGTTGAAAAGCCTCGCGCGACCCTCGAGAATCCCGCCACTCTGCCCGCACCTTTCGGTAAGAAGGTGCAGAAGGCAGACAAGGCGAAGGAGACACTGGTCTTTATCGCCGTGTCCGAGGCCTTGCGAAGGATGCGAAGGACCCTCTAAGCCCTCGCGCCCTGTTCCCGGATAGATTATAATAAACTCCTCGGCGCACCCGGTGAATAAACAGCCGACCCCCTGCGATCTTCTTTATCTCCTGGACGTCTGCCGCGGTCATCACGTGGATCTCCTGCAGGAGTGCCAGGTCAATGTCACGCAGGGTGTCGGCCGTATCTCGTCTGTAGCTGTCCTCGCGCAGCCCGTAGACGTTCCAACTGGGCACGCGGATCCGACGGCGACAGGTGAGCCCAGGTGTTATTCCTTGGAAATTGGCTCTGCGGCGTCCGCCACCTGTTGGGTCGGGACGCTAGGTGTAGGGAGAGGGTTAGTTGCTGAAGTCTGGAATGGAACGGGCGACCAGCTCTGGAGCGAACTGGAACGCGTAGGGGTCCGAGAGGACGATCTCCTGGCACTGATGCCAGTTAGCGCGGTAGGCCATTGAAGGGTGCACAGCAAGGATGCAGCCCTCGTCCAGCGCCTGCTGCGAACACCCCTTAAATTCGGGGGAAGGAGGTCGTCCCCTCGGCCCTCGATCAATCGTTGGTGGTCCAGCTCTCGGGCATTCCGACGAGAATCACGGACAACGATATCATTGTTGCACTCGAGGCGTTCGCCACAGTGCACGCGATGTGGAGGCGCGCGAAGCCGATCGATAAAGTCGCGCGCTTCTCTTGCGGAATCGCCACGGCGCGCGTCAATATGGACGACCGGAGGCTCATGCCTTCGCAGATCCTCCTCGGTGACGTCGTCGTCTATCTCCGGTTTGCCGGGCAAACCCCCGCTTGCGGCAACTGCGGGAAGGAGGGACACCGTCCACGGTGACAGTCATTCCCGCAGTTGGCGTGGGGTTGCCGACTTTCCCTATCCCTTTCTTCTCTCTTCTCTGCAGGTGCACCTATGTGCTTGCGAAGAAAAGGTTGGCATCCATACTTCGCCCGGGAACAGCATAAGTCTGCTCCGGGCTAATTACGAATTCTGCCACCTGCCCCAGACGCGAAGCCCATAGCCCTGCTATCAACTTGGCGTCCGTATTCATGATCGTGATCGGACGCCAGTTCTTTAAATCCCTGAGGTCTCATCCTTTCGGTAGGAGCCTCACTCTCGCTGACCGAAACGAGGCGGGAACTTCGCCTTCGTCTCGGATCAGCCTGATCAACTTAAGCAACAGGAGTGTCAGCACTTCCGCGAAGCTCTGAAAGAACTCCGAGGGCAAGCCGTCTTTCCCTGGAGCTTAACGCCTCTTGAGCCTTTTGATACCGGCGAGAATATCGCCGGTGGTAAAAGGCTCCTCGAGGCTTTCCATCTTCTCCTCCCCTATTGCCGGGAGCCCATCTGGAAACAAGCGCCGAGAGGCGTCTCAATCCGGAGGCTCCCTGGCGTAAAGGGAGGAATAAAAACTTCGCACGAGATGGCGTACCGACGCCGGGGACGAACATTCCCGGCCCTGGTCGTCCAGCAAGATGGCCGACCCGGATTGCCAGGCTTGGCGTTCGGCCCCGGCGCAGTACTCCTCCAGGCGACGGACATTAGGGGTTATCTCGTACCTACGGGCTTGTAAGTAGGCCCGATGGTTGCGAGCACCCTCGCCGAATCCGGAAGACAGGCGGTCCAGGGAGAACTGCTCGCAGAACTCCCGGACGGAGGCTGACTCTCGGCTCTGTCGCCGAGAGGGTATCCATCTTCGAGAGGTGCCCGTCATCGTTATCCTCGTCGCCCTTTGAGCGCCGAGACGACGCGTCCTCGCCCCCGCTCCTCGGTCCCGCGGCCGAACAGCACCAGCCGGAGGGTGCCGGCGGTGCGGTATGGAGGGCGAGCGACGCCGCCCGCGCCCATCACCACCAGGAAGAGCCACCACAGGAAGCAGCAGCAGCAGGTGCAGATCACGCTCATCCGCCTCCTGGCGCTGCCGTTCAGCCGACTCGTAACTCTGCAGCCGAAATTCCAAGATTCTACTTTCCGTTCGGCCGCCCACAAGCTGCCGACGCGGCGGTGCAGTCCAGGGTTGTCGACCTGTTCCGACAGTTTCCCGACTCCTGTTTGCCGCAGGACCACTGCGAGAGCTTAGCAAAGGCACGTGGGTTCCCCCTTTACTGGAAAAGACCGCTGTTCTTGGCAGCTCAAGAAGACCACCGTGAGGTTCTGGAATTGAATGCCTTCCGGGAGTTTTTGGAAAGAACTTCTAGGCTCTTATCCACCAACCACGACGCAGCGTCGCAGCTGGTTGCCATCCTGACGAAAGGGAGGAGAAACTACTTGATCCCAGAGGACTTTCACCCTCTTATCCAGGACGTCATCGACACCCACCCGGGGCTCATGTTCCTGAGGGAAGCCAGCGAGTTCCACTCCCGCTACATCCACACAGTCACGGCCCGCATCTTCTACTGCGTGAACCGCTCGTGGTCCGGCATCGTGAGCCTGGCGGAGCTACGGCGCTCCGACCTGCTGGCCACGATCGAGCAGCTGGAGCAGGAAGAGGACATCAACCAGATCCACCGCTATTTCTCCTACGAGCATTTCTACGTCATCTACTGCAAGTTCTGGGAGCTGGACATGGACCACGACATGTTCCTGGACAAAAACGACTTGGCCAGATACAACGATTTTGCGCTGTCGCAGAAGATCGTGGACTGAATCTTCTCCGGCGCGGTGATGCGCACCTCGAAGAACGGGCGGATGGCGTACGGCGACTTCATGTGGTTCCTGCTCTCCGCTGAGGACAAGCGCAACCCCACCGCCATCGAATACTGGTTCCGCTGCATGGATCTGGACGGCGACGGCTTTCTGAGGCCCTTCAAGCTGCAGCACTTCTACGAGGAGCAGACGCAGCGCCTAGAAGCCATGGGTGTCGATGCCCTACCCATCCCGGACTGTCTCCGCCAGATACTGGACATGGTAGCCCCTTCCCTGCCCGGCTGCATCTCCCTGCGAAACCTGAAGAGGTGCAAGATGGCGCCTGTGTTCTTCGACACCTTCCTGGACCTGGAAAAGTACCTGGAGAACGAGCAGCGCGACCCATTCGTCTCGCAGAGACCCCGACGCGGAAACGCCGGAGGTGTCCGATTAGGACCGCTACGCGGCCAGCGAGTACGAGGCACTCGTGGCGGACGAGATCAGCGGCGAGCAGCAGAACCATTTCCTGTACGACGAAAACGAAGATCCGCTCGACAAAATTGGTGTTCTTGTCAAGTACCCGGAATTCGCGGATTCAGACGAGAGCTTCCGCGTCCCCGTGCTCCCTCGTGAAACCTCCGGCGGCGAGTTTCCAAATGCAGCCCCCGTTTTGCTGGGCCCATCCCTGAGAGCAGCAGCCATCTTTCCCCGCGGAGACGACGGAGACAGCACACCGCCCGCAGCCGCCGAACTCTCGGAGAACTCGTCACGTGGACTCGGACAAGACACCCGATTGCGCCCCCAATCCGAGAGACCCTGAAGCGCGACGCCTCTTAGGAATTCGCGAAGGTGTTCCTTCGCAACTGAGAGTCGCGTCCATTCCCCCGGCAGACGCGAATTCCTGAATGGCCGTCCCCTGTCGCGAGGTCGCATCTCGAAAATTAACCGGGAATGGTCCGACAGCGTGGAGGCAATCTTCCCCCGTTTGCCGACCCGTGAACACAGGTCAGCGTCGACGAAGACGTGGTCGATGCTGCGGACCATTCCGCTCTAACCAGCGAACAAGTTGAGCGCACGCATGGCGGCGCACCACTCGTTCATCGCGTTCTCTTGTGTTTCTGGCTCACCTGTTAGCAGACGGAGATTGAAATTTATCACCCGGTCACGCCGGGGCGTTTATTAATAATAATAAACTGGTCAGGGACAATGTGCCCAATTAACAGAACGACAGGGAACATAGAAAGATTACCGGCACGCAGGCCTGGTAAACAAACCGATCGCAGCGTGGGAGGAATGATGGGAAACAAACAAAAATCAAAAACTGGAGGGAAGGGTAACAAGTATTTGGTTAAGCTCCGTACTCACGGGGATTTTAACAATGAGCACCTAAAATGTTCCGGAGCCTATGGAGACGCGAATGTGGGAAGAAAATACAAAATAAGTTTATGGAGGGTAGGGCAATGATCACCGGGTTGGCCGCTGCTGAGGGTGTGTAACCCGGCGGTGTATTGCGGCGAGATTCCTTTTTGTCTCCTCTGTCAAATGAGGCCATCTAGCGGATGCTCTTATCTTAAAGGATGCTATGCTGATTACCTCTTGGTGCTGTCCGTTGATTTCCAACGCCTGGCGGAAGGAAACTATCGCGCGTATCAAACCGATGGTTGCAATCCTTGCGCTTCGGCACAGCCCGCTCGGCGTGAAGAATCGTCGCAGCAGGTCTCTTGCGCTGTCCACAAGATGCATTAGTGCTTTTGCCAGCCTACGCCACAGTCTTTGTAGGACACCGCAGTCCAGAAGTAGGTGCGGAATCGACTCCGTCGATCCGCACCGAACGCATTTCGCAGACCCAAGTCCCTCGGAGTCTGGATGCCAACGAACGTAGCACTGAAAACCCCAGTGAACGAAAAGCAGCACGGCTCGTTTCCAAGCAGGGGAGAGCAGCGAAGTGTCAATACACTATGGAGGGACTACAAGTTCTACGGGGGTGACAGCAAGTTCTTCTGCCCACCGGAGGAGTCCCTTTTCAGTAACACGAGGAGTGGCGGCGTCCGCCAACTCACCCCACTTCCAGGCGCCAAGGAGTTTCGATTTTCCCGCTATCGTGCAGAAAACCGCCCACCTCGCCGGTTGGCAACTGTCGTTTCTTGCCCTGAGGGCAGACAGCGCTGCGGCGAGAAGCCTGGCAGCCAGGGTAGAGAACTTCACCACGTCCTGCAGTACTTAATCCAAGAATCGTGGAAAAAATCAACGCAGGGGGCAAAGATTTTCAGGGCGAATTCCTTGGAACCCCGCCAAGGATTCAACAGACTCCTGGCGCCAAGCTTCCAAGTTCATTGGGCGGCAGGAGATCCACGAGTGAGCTTCCAGAAGTGCGGTCAACTGCCGCAATGGAAACCCGAAACCCCGCTTCCTGTATTGACTGCCCGGAAAAAGCGAGAGAAATCCTCCCCTTCACACGCATCTCAGCAGGAAAACGCGGGCTGGCACACACAGGGGGGATATCCATAGCTGGGCACACAGTGCCAGCAGTCGGAACTGCACCTGCAGTCCGATTCGTTCCATTGTCAGGATACCCAAACCAGCATCCCGACGCGGAGCTAACAAAACTTTAAGGCGGAACCTGGAACTCGCCGGACCCCAAACAGCGTTTCTGAGCAGGCGTTCATCCCGCTGTTTAACCGCATAGGGGGGGTCCAAAACAAAAAACAGGGGACGGAGGAGGGGGGCCACAAAGGTGTTCCAAATAGTCGCCCGTTCCTGCAAGGTAAAACTGCCGTTCAAGAACGGGCTGATGGCCAACTCTCCTTTCTGATGACAGTCCGCACACGCTTCGACTGCGCCGAAAGCGCCCAACGGAACGCCAAGGTACTTAAAGTACTCGCCCGTGAGGATCCATAGGCAAATCCAGTCGGACTGCCTCTCCCATGACGTACCCACAGGAAAGACTACGCTCTTCTCTCTGTTCACGCTCACGCCCGCTCCCCGACGAATCAGGTCGAAGAAATCCTCGACACTAGACGCCGGGGTGGACATGGGGAGCAAAAGAAGCAGGTCATCAGCGTAGGCGGCCACGGCAGGCATTCCCGGGCAGGAGCTGAGCAAGTGAGACAGCGTCAGCCTGTATGCTCTAAGCACTAACTCAAAGAAGATGCTGAACAGCAACTGCATTAAGCTGTCGCCCTGTCGGATGCCTCTACGCACGGAAATACCATACACGCCGCAGCCGCTAAAAGTGATGCAGGTTAGCGCGTGGCGCCAGCACGCGTTCAAACACACCAGGAGTTGCGCCGGGAACCCAAGGCGTTCCATAAGCTCCAAAAGCAGCTTCTGGTTTACGCAGTCAAACGCCTTGTGGAGATCGACCGAGACCGCCAAGGCACCTGGCGTTCCCTCCTGCCGTCGGCGCCTGTTCTTCTTGACTGCGGCAGTGACTTTCGCAGCAGCCTGGCTTTGCTGCGCCACAACCTTCTGCAGCTGCATCCATGTACGTGCGAAAAGGATGTTCGCATCCATGGATCGTCCAGGAACCGCGTAGGTTTGTTCCGGGCTTACCAGAGATGACGCGATAGTTCCTAACCGCGCGACCCACAGCTTAAAAAACAACTTGACGTCCCAGTTCACCAAGGTGATCGTACGCCAGTTGTTAAGTTGGCGCAAGTCTCCGCCTTTCGGCAGGAGACACACCTTTGCTGAGCGGAAGGAATCCAAGAGATTCCCGGATTCACTCATCAGCGTCGCGAGTCTTAGCATCAAAGGAATGAGCTCCACTGCAAAGCACTGATAAAACTCTGCAGGGAGCCCATCCTCGCCTGGCGCCTTTCGTCTCTTCAGCCCAGCGATGGCGAACGGAATTTCATCCGCCGTGAAGCTTTCCTTGAGACGTTTGCGTTCCTCCTTGCCGATAACACGATCATCCTGCGACAGGAGTATCTAAGAGAGAATATCCACCGTCGGGGATTTCGTGTACAGCGAGGAGAAGTAGCGTCTCACAATGCGGCGTACTTCGGCTGGGGCCGAACATTCCTCGCCCTTGTCGTCCAACAGGCATGCTGCTCCGGTCTGCCAGACCTGGCGCTCGGCCCTCGCCTTGTACTCCGCGAGACTCCCGACATCCACGCGTCTCGAAAAAGTTCGGGCCTGCAGAAAGTCTCTACTTTTGGCCACGCCCTTTCCGAAACCGGTGGAAGATGGTGCAAAGGGAATTGGCAGCAGAACTCGCGTGCAGATCTTTTGAGATGGTTCCAGTCCGCAAGTTCTTGAATGGCAAAGCCTCGGAGGTGTCCACGTAGATGCTCCGCAGCCTCCGTTTGGCTAAGCCAATCGGCCATCATCCTCTAGTTTTGCAAAGGAGGTCCCCTGCCTGGCGGAAGGATCTCAAACTGCAACTTGTGGTGGTCAGAAAGCCTAGTCAACAATCATACTCTGCTACCCTGACGCGAATGCAGGTTTTCATCAAGGAAAAGGTGATCGAGCGATCTTTCCATTCCAGATTCGCTGAATATGAAGTTGGCGGCGTGCACGGACGCGCACATCTCGATGAACAGCGCGCGCTCCCTCGGGCGTCTCCAATTGTCAGAGAGCAGTCGGACGTTGAAGTCCCTAGCGACGAGGTGCGCCACATGGAATATGGAGTTGTTGAGCCAGTGGCCCTGCAACTCACCAAAGAAAGCTACTCTTTCTTTGAGGTAACGAGAGCCATTCGGCGCGTAGACGCTCGTAACGACGAGATCGAGGGACTCGGACCACTAGATGACAAGCTGGCCTTTCCGTCCGTCGTCATCGAAACGAACACTACGCACCGCTTCCGCCATTTTTTGTTTTACGAGGAACGCGACGCCGCACGTGTGTGCGCGGCCGCACCGCCGATGTAGCGTTCCGTCTGCACGCTCCTCGATTTCGGCTGCCTGCTCGTCGGAGATTACGTGAATCTCCTGCAGAAGCGCGAGGTCGAAGGGGCGCAGGGCGTTGGCTACTAATCGCCTCTTCTCGTCGTTCTGTTGTCCGTTCACGTTCCAACACGCGACGGACAGACGACGAGAGCATGCGATTCCTTGCATTACTGCTGAGAAGGTGGCGGCTTTTTGCTCGCTTTATCCGGTTAGCAGACGGCGAGCAGCACGACTGGCTGGATGGGACAGTCGCCACCGTTCTCTGTCGTGCTGCATGCATGTAATGCCTCCACGCCAGGCTTAACCCCGTCGGGTTTCGTGGAGACTTCGCGTTGCTTCGCGGCGACCGTTGCCTGGCTGCCTACTTTTGATCGGCGCGCGCACGCTTTTGACTGAGTTGTCCTCGTCTCGGTGATCGGAACGGCATCTATTTCAGAGTCCGACCGGCGCATGTTCGATCGGGTTTCGGCCTTCCGCGAAGTAGTGACAGGTTCTGCTGGATTGACAGGTGTCCTGTTGTCGTTTTCCGACACCAGAGCATCGCTTAAATGCGGCAAACCCGCGCCGGTGCCGCACGCGTTTTTCTTCAGCTCCCGTGAGCGAATCCAAGCACGGTTGTCGGAAGTGTGAAAGTGCGGCCGTTGTGAGGCAGAAATGCCTGAATACGCCGCAGTACCTGCGACGGGAGACGTGAGGCCCACGTCTCCCCAACCTATGCAGGTGGGGTCATGCCCCACCAGAAAATCAGCCCCCGCCACCCCGGCGAGGGCGTGGAACAAGGTGGCCGCGGCGGCTCCGCCGGACGTGGCCGCCAAAGTGCAGGCCTACATAAAGGAGGGCTACAACCCAGCCCTCCTTTACAAGGTAGGAAATCTTGATTCATTGCTTACAACGCGGAAATTTGGAAACGCCATCCGTAGGATGGGAATATCTGACGAGGAGATTCTTTGCTTCTCGATTCGGAGCGGCGGGCAGTTCGCGGAGCTGATCTGCAAACATGGAGCGCTCACACACAAACTGCTCTGCATGCCCGTTCCGTTCGAAGGGTGGAATCTCCTCCCACACACGGTGGATCACTCTATGGTGATCCACCTCACGGGTACAACGGTGCGGATGACCAAGGAAGCCATCCGCACTGAAATCAACAAGTTCGCGGAGATATACGCGATGTGGTCGAAGCCCAACGCCTTTACTTACCGAGGCGCATTTAGTGGGCGAGTGGCCGCACGCGTAACTCTCTGCGAAAACAAAGAACTTTCCCACAAGCTTGAAGTCAACGACGAGCTCGCCGACCTCTGGTACCGATGGAAGGAAAAATACTGTGGGCTGTGCAACACATTCGGGCTTCTTAAAAAGAGATGCCCGGATGCCAAATGCCCAACCTGCGGCGCGAAGGGCCACACTAGTGCTGTGTGCCCGAAAAACGCCGCGACAACGCCTTCAACCCCTTCGACAAATGAGGGAAAGAAGGCAGAAAACCAAAAAACGTGGGACCAACAGCCGACCTCAGAAGAAGTTGTGCACAAGGAGCAGGAGCCTCAAAAGGAGACTTCTGAGCCAACTGCCGACGAGGAAAACTGGAAACTCGTGTCAAAAAAAAAAACAAAGGAAACACAAAAAAAAACCAAAGCTCCAAAAAAAAATAATAATAATACAAATCAGAACGCGAGCGTTTCCAAAAAACCCGCGGTCGGCAAACCAAAAATTTCGCCGCGCGAGTCGATGAAGGAATGCCGCGTTGCAATCGAGCGCGTTCCGTCGATCAAGCGTCGATCGGCGAACGCGACTCCCGCAACCGTCGCGAACGCCGCGGAACCGCCGCAGGAATCCTGCGACAAACACGCGAGCAGCAACGACGAGAAAAACTTCGCGAAGGCGGCGGAGGAACTCGCGGCCACCTTAATGCAGCCGCCTAAGGCTGCAAAGAAGGCCTTCGGACGTCCGGCGGAAGTTAGTGGCCCGGAAACTTCCGGGTCCGAGGCGGAAGCCGGCAACCCTACCACCGTCGCCCTCTGGAGGAGGAAGGCGGGCCAGAAGTCGGGCAACCTAATGCGCGTCGCTCCCCCTCAGGCTGAGGAGGAGGAGATGCGCTCGGATAGCGAGGAGGCGATGTCCGCGAGGTCAAGGGATCCCTCTATCGACAGCATCCGGTCGGTCGTTCCTATCGACCTCAGTCCGGCTGCAGACGTTCCGGTCGTTGCCGAAACGCCACCACCGCTGATGGACAACGACCAGCCGCCTCCCGAACAGGAGGCGGCAATACACACGCCACCACCATCACTAGTATGATGCGTGGAATCGCCTCTTGCAGGCAGCCGCATATAGCCTGTTGGAATGTCAGCGGGCTGCGTAGCGAAAGCAAGAGGCGTAGCGTGGCCGACACCCTGCGACCTTTCGACCTGGCACTTCTCCAAGAGGTGCATGCCCTCAGAGCAGAGGACGTCCAGGAAATCGAGAGGCTCACAGGGGGGAGGCTACTTTGGCGTGGTGGAGGAGACCACTCCCGCGGGGTGGCCTTCCTGCTAAAGACGGCCGTCGCCAATGCGGTGCGCAGTGCACAGTTCGACGAGGAAGGTCGAGTCGGACAACTTGTCCTTAAGTGGTCCGAATCGATCGACCTCGTAGTGACGAACCTGTACGCGACCTGCACCAGCCACAGGCGCGCAGAACGCACTGCGTTCTTCGAAGCCCTGCGGCAAGGCTGGCTGGACGAAGCAGGCGTGCGGCGGGCGCATCTGATAGCGGGAGACTTCAACGTCCGCCTGCTGTCGGAAGCGCATGACGTACGAGCACAATTGGTCAACGAGTTGTGTGCGGCTATGCACACACGCAACTTCTTGGCCGATGAAGCCAGGGCGAGAAGCATAATCGACCACGTGTTTCTCGATAATCACTTGTGTACGCGGGTGGGGACTCGAGGAGCAATTGCGTCGGAGCTGTCCGATCACCCTCGGCTAGTGATTAACATTCATCCGCGCGACAGAGGTCCACCCTTCGAAGCGTGGCGCCTGCCGGGAGACTGGTTGCGACTCGCAGGAGCGCGCGAACATCTGCGCGCATTCCTGCGTAGTTGCGAGTAGCAGACTCTCGCTGACTTGGATAAAATAAAACGCTCAGTCCGAGAGTTCTGTGACCAGTTTCCCTCCATCATCTTCCTCCAGGTTTCGGCGATGCCACCCGGATACGCCGGGACGTTTATAAAAAACGTTTCAATTGTCAATACAGAACGTGGTACATGGCCCCACTGACGGTGACGCAATACCGGAACTGCCGGGACACCAAGACGCAGCTCAGTGTGGCTCTCCTCAGCAGTAGAGGGGGATGGCGGAGAACACAAAAATAAAATAAAAGAGAAAAACAAACCACAAAAAAAAAAAGTTTGGAGGGCCGGGAAGGGATCACAGAGAACTGCTAGGAGGGCCGATCCTTTGCAGGATGCCTTCTAGTTCCTTTTTCATCCTTCCTAGATGGGTCCATCCGGTAGATCTCTGCAGGAAGCGAGAAGCATACTCGATAACATCCCTCACGATGCAGTCTTCATCTTCGGCATCACTCGAGGCCGCCACTATACCACGAATGCAGCAAAGTGCTGCCAGGGCTGCAGCTGGACTGAGGGCGTCCCGCACGAAGACAAGACCGAAGATACATTCACCATTGCCACCATTCGGTATCCCAAGTGCCGTTTGAAGACGTTCCCAAAAAATCCGGACGGCAGGGCATTCAACTAAGAGGTGGGGGAGCGAATCCCGCTCCCCACACCTGGCACACGCAGGATTTACTCTTCCCCGCGTCCAGTGGAAGCGGCGCGCGTTGCAGGGTAGACCCCAATGCAGCCACAGAAGCGCCGATTCTTGCCACTTCAGGGGAAGAATCCTGTATTTAAGTAGAACCGGGGGCCACTCCAGGTCAGACAATCGAATGCCGAGCAGCTCGCCTTATCTTCTTAATCCACGCGGCTGGATACTAGGGGTCGTTGCATCTCTCAACTCTCCCATGGCCCAGCCGCTCATCGTTTTTTCTCTGCCTGCGATACGGCAGCAGACTTGCCACCTTGGCTTCCGGCTTTCGTGAAGCGCCTTTTGGAGGAAGGGCATCGCTGTAACAAGGGGTGTGCCTTCCGCCCACGTGCAACTCGGTGCAAATTCAAGTATTTCACGTAGAGCTCGACGGGCGTAAAAGCCGATTCGCAGGCAGTTCATCTGGTCTTCGCACCTCTGGTTCAGCTTGGCCCAGGTGCCAGCAGTCTCTTCCAAGCAAGCGAAGAAGTTGGCAGGGCCACAAACCATCCAGTCGTTCTCCTTTGCCAGGGTTGCCATGCGGCCGAGCAGTAGACCGCATCTTCGAATCTTCCGGCCAGGGCACAGAAGAAACGATGCGAGTCCTTCGCAGCGGGACACACGCCTGGCCAGGAGACGGGCCGGAATGTACCAAGCGGTGCTCCACATCTTCGCTGCGATGGCGAGGGTCCGCCATCGCAGCTGGATTTGCACGCGCTCCAGCGTCAGGATGCTGAGACCGCCGTCCCGACGCGGAGCGCACAATTCCTTCAAAGGGACTTCGGGTCTCCCCTTGCCCCAAAGAGCTATGCGGAGGAGGTCCTTCGTCCGCTTTTTCGATTCCACGGGGGCGGGGCAAACAAAAAGCAAGGGGAAGAGTATGGGGGCCGCGAAGGCGTTCCAAACCCCGGCTCGTTCTGGGAAGTGAAGCTTGCCTTCCAGGAACGGGCCAATCGCCGTCTCGACTTTTTGGAGACAGCTGGACCGGCTTCCGCAGGGGAGAAGTCCCCCAACGGCACACCGAGGTACTTGATGCACCTCACCGTTGGGATCCCCAGACGGACCCAGTCCTGCTGCCCTGCCCACGTCGCTCCAACTGGCAACACTGACGACTTCGCCGTGTTGACCTGTAATCCGGCCCCACGGCTAAGCCGGTCGAAGAAATCTCCGACCGCCTTCGCAGGGGTGGACATAGGTAAGAGGAGCAGAAGATCGTCGGCATACGCCGCTACGGCTGGCGTGCCGGGGCACGAGCTCGGCAAGGGAGCCAACGTCACCCTTTACGATCTCAGCACCAACACAGCGTAGGTGCTAAAAAGCAGGGGGCTGAGGCTGTCGCCCTGCATTATGCCCCGCCGCACCGGCACGCCATACACCTTTTGTCCACTGAAAGTAATTGAGATTATCGCGTTCCGTTAGCAAGAGCGCAGGTAGGTAATCAAGAAGGGCTGGAAGCCCATGCGACCCAGGAGCTCCAAGAGGAGTTCCTGGTCAACACAGTCGAATGCCTTATGGAGGTCGACTGCGATCGCTAAGGCCCCTTTTCCCGCATTAGGGTTTCTACCCTGTTTCACTGACGACCTCAAAGTAGGGTTGCAAATATTCCCTTTCCCTTCTTTATTACTCCGCTGCGCGTGCATCCATGTGCTCGCGAAGAAGAGGTTGTCCTCTATACTTCGCCCGGGAACAGCGTATGTCTGCTCCGGGCTAATTATGAAATTAAACACCTGCCCCAATCGCGACGCCCACAGCCCGGCAATCAACTTGGCGTCCGTGTTCACAATCGTGATCGGACGCCAGTTGCAAAGTTTCCAGAGGTCTCCTCCCTTCGGGAGGAGGCTCACCCTGGCTGACCGAAACGAGGCCAAAACATTGCCTTCGTCTCGGATTCGCCTTGTCAACTCGAGCACTAGGGGGGCCAGCTCTTCCGGGAAACTCTGAAAGAACTCCGCGGGCAAGCCGTCTTCCCCTGGCGCCTTACGCCTCTTGAACCTTTTGAGACCGGCGAGAATTTCACCGGTCGTGAAAGGCTCATCGAGGCTTTCTCTCTCCTCCTCCCCTATCGCCACGGAACCACTCATGAGCAATCGCCGCGAGCCGTCTTGTTTGGGTGGAGTTTTGGCGTAAAGGGAGGAATAAAAACATCGCACCAGATTCCGTACTGCAGACGGGGACGAACGTTCCCGGCCCAGGTCATCCAGCATGCTGGTTGACCCGGATTGCCAGGCTTGTCGCTCGGCTCCGGCGCGGTATTCGGCCAGGCGACGGACATTGGGGTTCCTCTCGTGACCACGCGCGTGCATATACGCGCGTTCGTTGCGAGCCTCTACGCCGAATCCCCGCTGTGGAGAGCGGACGTGCTTTTCCTGCGCTCCGCCTGCGTGGCAAAGCGAGTGTTTTATCTTCTTGAGTGATTTGTGCGTGCACATCGTCGGTGTCCGATCGCAACGTTGCCAGAGGACACCGCGATGGAAGTAGGTGTGGAAGATGCTTGTTCGCCATTACAGCCTACTGGATCAGGGGCATCCGCCCCGGAATAGTTTCCGGCGACGCCGAGGTCATGGAGCGCCATGATGGCCGCGCCTAGCGTGGAAGCCATGGTCGAGATGGAAGGCTACAAGAAAGCGGGATATAAACCCTCGCTAGTCTACAAGGTAGGCAACCTTTTCGATGGGCGAACTGCACGCGCCTTTACGAAGGCGCTGCAGAACGCCAATATTTTTGAAAAAGATCTCGACGGCCTCTGCGTTCTCAGCCGCGGGCAGCGGGTAAAGGTGGTATGCAAGGATATCACCTTGGCCCGACACCTGATCACCAACCCGCTGATCGTTGATGGTCGGAACATCTTGCCGATAACGATGGACCGCTGTGTGGTGGTCCATCTCACTGGGATCTCCAGTCGCATGACGAGGTCAGCGGTTCGAGAGCAGCTACAAAAGCACGGAGAAGTGCACGCGTTGTGGCCGCAGTCCACGATTTTCCAAGGCTACAATAGCCTTTTCGGAGGTCAAGCTGCTGCGCGTATCACGGTAAAAGAGGGTGGTGCGCTTCCCCATAAGCTGGAGGTCTGCCAAGAAGCGGTGGACCTCTTGTACGTGGGAAAACGCCAATTTTGTGGTTACTGCAATGCAGTAGGGCATCTACGAAAAAGGTGCCCGAACATTTTGTGCCACCTATGCGGCGAAAAGGGTCACGTTCGGCGCGTGTGCCCCAAGCGCCCCACCTCGGTGCCCCCTGCCGCCAAAAAGGCGCAGGGAAAACGTGGAAAGCAGGTAGAAAGACCAGCTCGCGAAAATGGCCGTTCCCAACTGCCAGCCTCCCTTCCTCCCGTACAGACGTAGGAGGAAATAGCTCCCGTGGACGCGGGAATGGAGAAGGGTTGGCAGCTGGTTCAGGCCAGAAAAGAGAAAAAAAAGAAAGTGATGATAGAAGAAAATTCGGTAAAGAAAACTGCCGGCAACAAGAAAAAAGCCGCGCCGCTTTCAAAAAAAAAACTCCGCGAATGCTCGGTGGCACTGGAACGCTTATCCGTTCCTGCCGAGTCCGCCCGCGGCAATGTTCGCGGAACAGCTGATGCGGACGCGATGAATACTCGCGTGGACGAGCCCAATCTACGTGTGGAGGGTGAGACGCGAGACTCGCGCGCCGACAGCCAGGACGCCGCGCTCGATAAAGTCGCGGAGGAGCCCGCGGCAACGTTGGCCGTCAACGATGACGCCGCACTCGATAAGGTCGCGGAGCAGCCCGCGGCAACGGTCGCCGCTGGCGAGGACGCGGCCTTAGAGAAAGCGGCGGAGGAGCTCGCAGCAACGCTCGCCAAGCACGAAACCCCGTCGCGCAAGGGCGTACGCAGGTCGGCTCCGACGAAGAAGGCCCCCGCAGGTGAGTGCGACCTGGGGGCCGGAAGCGGATACTCCTCCTCGTAGGCACCCCCCAGGAAGTCGGGACGCAAGTCCCAGAAACCCAGGAGGCGCCTCTCCTCCACCAGCGAGGAGTAGAAACCGGAAGGAAGCGGCAGCGTGGGAATCCCGGAGGGGGAATACCCACGTCCGGAAGCCGTCGAGTCGGCCACCTCCATGGAGGAGGAAGAGCAGGGGGGTGAAGTCCTCCCTGCAGTCGCGAAACCTGAGCAGCCCGAACCCATGGAGGGAGGCGAACAGGTAGGCGCGACTCCACGTTCGGGTGATCCGGCCGACGCGCCGGCACCGATGGAGGAGGAGGAAAAGGTGCCTTCAGTACCTGTCCTCCCTCCCCCTCCAACTAGCGTCCCGCCCCAGCAGTTGGCGGACGCCGCATCGCCGTTTTCCCTGGACTAACACCTGAGCTCGGCAGTCGCCGGCGGATTCGCGCGGCCTGTTGGAACGTCAACGGGCTGCGCGACGACGGCAACAGGCGAGATACAGCCGACGCTCTGCGTGAGCACGACCTGGCGCTGCTGCAGGAGATCCACGTGATCACCGCGGCAGACGCCCAGGAAATCGAGACGATCGCGGATGGTCGGCTGTATTGGCGATGCGGCCTCGGCAACACCTGCGGGGTCGCGTTCTTCGTGAAGCCGGCCATCGACGCTGCCGTAAAGGGCGTGCGGCTTGATGACGACGGTCGGATCGGTCAGCTGATTCTCAGCTGGTCCGACTCGATCGACCTAATCGTCACAAACGTGTATGGCCTCAGCGGCAAACAGGGTTACCGCGACCGCACCAGGCTGCTGGAATCCCTGAAGCGCGACTGGCTGGCGGATAACAATGTGCGAAAGCCTCACCTGATAGCGGGAGATTTCAATCTCCGCCTAATAACAGGTGAGCCGGAAACACAAGTGAACGCGATGAAAGACTTGTGCGCCGCTATGCTTGCGCGCAACTTGTTCGCGGGTGAGAAAGGAATGGTCCGCAGCATCGACCACGTCTTCCTAGACGCTGTCCTGTGTTCAGGAGTCGGCAAACGGGAAAGGGTTGT
>JAYWIR010000234.1:0-20771 GCA_036172245.1 Raillietiella orientalis
CTCAGGATTCCGACCGAATTCATCGGGAAGCGGCCATGGTCGTTTACGTGCAAGTGCGGAGATTTGGACGGAAAACACCACATTGGAAATAGATAAGATAGAGGAATTTCTGTGATGCATTTTGAAGATTTAATTCCTATGCTGGAAGACGAAGTAGATTGATTCCAACCATTTTGATGTCTCAGCATTGCGACCGATTTCATCGGGAACCGACCATGGTCGTTTTGGTGCTAGTTTGGAGATTTGGACGAAAAACACCACATTGGAAATAGAGAAGATAGAGCAATTTTAAGAAAACACTTTGAAGATTCTATTTGGATGCAGGAAGTGGAAGTAGATTGCTTCCAACCGTTTTGATGTCTCAGGATTGCGACCGAATTCATCGGGAAACGGCCATGGTCGTTTTGGTGCAAGTGCGGAGATTTGGACGGAAAACACCACATTGGAAATAGAAAAGATAGAGGAATTTTTTTGATCCACTTTGAAGATTCTATTTGGATGTAGGAAGTGGAAGTAGATTGCTTCCAACCATTTTGATGTCTCAGGATTGCGACCGAATTAATCGGGAACCGGCCATGGTCGTTTTCGTGCAAGTGCGGAGATTTGGACGGAAAACACCACACTGGAAATAGAATAACATAGAGGAATTTCTGTGGTGCATTTTGAAGATTCAATTTCTATGCTGGAAGACGAAGTAGATTGATTCCAACCATTTTGATGTCTCACGTTAGCGACCGATTTCATCGGGAACCGACTATGGTCGTTTTGGTGCTAGTGTGGAGATTTGGACGGAAAACAACACATTGGAAATAGAGAAGATGGAGGAATTTTTACGAAACACTTTGAAGATTCTATTTGGATGCAGGAAGTGGAAGTAGATTGATTCCAACCATTTTGATGTCTCGGGATTGCGACCGAATTCATCGGGAAGCGGCCAGGTCGTTTACGTGCAAGTGCGGAGATTTGGACGGAAAACACCACATTGGAAATAGAATAACATAGAGGAATTTCTGTGATGCATTTTGAAGATTCAATTTCTATGCTGGAAGACGAAGTAGATTGATTCCAACCATTTTGATGTCTCAGGATTGCGACCGAGTTCATCGGGAACCGACCATGGTCGTTTTGGTGCTAGTGTGGAGATTTGGACGGATAACATCACATTGGAAATAGAAAAGATAGAGGAATTTTTTGCATACACTTTAAAGATTGTATTTGGATGCAGGAAATGGAAGTAGATTGCTTCCAACCATTTTGATGTCTAACGATTGCGACCGAATTCATCGGGAACCGGCCATGGTCGTTTTGGTGCAAGTGCGGAGATTTGGACGGAAAACACCACATTGGAAATAGAAAAGATAGAGGAATTTCTGTGATGCATTTTGAAGATTCAATTTCTATGCTGGAAGACGAAGTAGATTGATTCCAACCATTTTGATGTCTCAGGATTTCGACCGAATTCATCGGGAAGCGGCCATGGTCGTTTTGGTGCTAGTGTGGAGATTTGGACGGAAAACACCACATTGGAAATAGAAAAGATAAAGGAATTTTTTTGATCCACTTTGAAGATTCTATTTGGATGCAGGAAGTGGAAGTAGATTGCTTCCAACCATTTTGATGTCTCAGGATTGCGACCGAATTCATCGGGAACCGGCCATGGTCGTTTTGGTGCAAGTGCGGAGATTTGGACGGAAAACACCACACTGGAAATAGAAAACATAGAGGAATTTCTGTGATGCATTTTGAAGATTCAATTTCTATGCTGGAAGACGAAGTAGATTGATTCCAACCATTTTGATGTCTCAGGATTGCGACCGAATTCATCGGGAAGCGGCCATGGTCGTTTAGGTGCAAGTGCGGAGATTTGGACGGAAAACACCACATTGGAAATAGAAAAGATAGAGGAATTTTTAGGAAGCACTTTGAAGATTCTATTTGGATGCAGGAAGTGGAAGTAGATTGCTTCCAACCATTTTGATGTCTCAGGATTGCGACCGAATTAATCGGGAACCGGCCATGGTCGTTTTGGTGCAAGTGCGGAGATTTGTACGGAAAACACCACATTGGAAATAGAAAAGATAAAGGAATTTATTTGAACCACTTTGAAGATTGTATTTGGATGCAGGAAATGGAAGTAGATTGCTTCCAACCATTTTGATGTCAAACGATTGCGACCGAATTCATCGGGAACCGGCCATGGTCGTTTAGGTGCAAGTGCGGAGATTTGGACGGAAAACACCACATTGGAAATAGAAAAGATAGAGGAATTTCTGTGATGCATTTTGAAGATTCAATTTCTATGCTGGAAGACGAAGTAGATTGATTCCAACCATTTTGATGTCTCAGGATTTCGACCGAATTCATCGGGAAGCGGCCATGGTCGTTTTGGTGCTAGTGTGGAGATTTGGACGGAAAACACCACATTGGAAATAGAAAAGATAGAGGAATTTTTTTGATCCACTTTGAAGATTCTATTTGGATGCAGGAAGTGGAAGTAGATTGCTTCCAACCATTTTGATGTCTCAGGATTGCGACCGAATTCATCGGGAACCGACCATGGTCGTTTTGGTGCTAGTGTGGAGATTTGGACGGAAAACACCACATTGGAAATAGAGAAGATAGAGGAATTTTTAGGAAACACTTTGAAGATTCTATTTGGATGCAGGAAGTGGAAGTAGATTGATTCCAACCATTTTGATGTCTCGGGATTGCGACCGAATTCATCGGGAAACGGCCATGGTCGTTTTGGTGCAAGTGCGGAGATTTGGACGGAAAACACCACATTGGAAATAGAAAAGATAAAGGAATTTTTTTGATGCACTTTGAAGATTCTATTACTATGCTGGAAGAGGAAGTAGATTGCTTCCAACCATTTTGATGTCTTAGGATTGCGACCGAATTCATCGGGAAACGGCCATGGTCGTTTTGGTGCAAGTGCGGAGATTTGGACGGAAAACACCACATTGGAAATAGAAAAGATAAAGGAATTTTTTTGATGCACTTCAAAGATTCTATTTCTATGCTGGAGAAGGAAGTAGATTGATTCCAACCATTTTGATGTCTCAGGATTGCGACCGAATTCATCGGGAAGCGGCCATGGTCGTTTAGGAGCAAGTGCGGAGATTTGGACGGAAAACACCACATTGGAAATAGAAAACATAGAGGAATTCCTGTGATGCATTTTGAAGATTCTATTTCTATGCTGGAAGTGGAAGTAGATTGCTTCCAACCATTTCGATGTCTCAGGATTGCGACCGAATTCATCGGGAAACGGCCATGGTCGTTTTGGTGCAAGTGCGGAGATTTGGACGGAAAACACCACATTGGAAATAGAAAAGATAGAGGAATTTTTTTGATGCACTTTGAAGATTCTATTTGGATGCAGGAAGTGGAAGTAGATTGCTTCCAACCATTTTGATGTCTCAGGATTGCGACCGAATTCATCGGGAAACGGCCATGGTCGTTTTGGTGCAAGTGCGGAGATTTGGACGGAAAACACCACATTGGAAATAGAAAAGATAGAGGAATTTTTTGGATCCACTTTGAAGATTCTATTTGGATGCAGGAAGTGGAAGTAGATTGCTTCCAACCATTTTGATGTCTCAGGATTGCGACCGAATTAATCGGGAACCGGCCATGGTCGTTTTGGTGCAAGTGCGGAGATTTGGACGGAAAACACCACATTGGAAATAGAAAAGATAAAGGAATTTTTTTGATCCACTTTGAAGATTCTATTTGGATGCAGGAAGTGGAAGTAGATTGCTTCCAACCATTTTGATGTCTCAGGATTGCGACCGAATTCATCGGGAACCGGCCATGGTCGTTTTGGTGCAAGTGCGGAGATTTGGACGGAAAACACCACACTGGAAATAGAAAACATAGAGGAATTTCTGTGATGCATTTTGAAGATTCAATTTCTATGCTGGAAGACGAAGTAGATTGATTCCAACCATTTTGATGTCTCAGGATTGCGACCGAATTCTTCGGGAAGCTGCCATGGTGGTTTAGGTGCAAGTGCGGAGATTTGGACGGAAAACACCACATTGGAAATAGAAAAGATAGAGGAATCTTTGGGAAGCACTTTGAAGATTCTATTTGGATGCAGGAAGTGGAAGTAGATTGCTTCCAACCATTTTGATGTCTCAGGATTGCGACCGAATTCATCGGGAACCGGCCATGGTCGTTTTGGTGCAAGTGCGGAGATTTGGACGGAAAACACCACATTGGAAATAGAAAAGATAGAGGAATTTTTTTGATCCACTCTGAAGATTCTATTTCTATGCTGGAAGAGGAAGTAGATTGCTTCCAACCATTTTGATGTCTCAGGATTGCGACCGAATTCATCGGGAACCGGCCATGGTCGTTTTGGTGCAAGTGCGGAGATTTGGACGGAAAACACCACATTGGAAATAGAAAAGATAGAGGAATTTTTTTGATGCATTTTGAAGATTCTATTTCTATGCTGGAAGTGGAAGTAGATTGCTTCCAACCATTTTGATGTCTCAGGATTCCGACCGAATTCATCGGGAAGCGGCCATGGTCGTTTTGGTGCAAGTGCGGAGATTTGTACGGAAAACACCACATTGGAAATAGAAAAGATAAAGGAATTTATTTGAACCACTTTGAAGATTGTATTTGGATGCAGGAAATGGAAGTAGATTGCTTCCAACCATTTTGATGTCAAACGATTGCGACCGAATTCATCGGGAACCGGCCATGGTCGTTTAGGTGCAAGTGCGGAGATTTGGACGGAAAACACCACATTGGAAATAGAAAAGATAGAGGAATTTTTTTGATGCATTTTGAAGATTCTATTTCTATGCTGGAAGAGGAAGTAGATTGATTCCAACCATTTTGATGTCTCAGGATTCCGACCGAATTCATCGGGAAGCGGCCATGGTCGTTTACGTGCAAGTGCGGAGATTTGGACGGAAAACATCACATTGGAAATAGAAAAGATAGAGGAATTTTTTGCATACACTTTGAAGATTGTATTTGGATGCAGGAAGTGGGAGTAGATTGCTTCCAACCATTTTGATGTCTAAGGATTGCGACCGAATTCATCGGGAACCGGCCATGGACGTTTAGGTGCAAGTGCGGAGATTTGGACGGAAAACACCACATTGGAAATAGAAAAGATAGAGGAATTTTTTTGATGCATTTTGAAGATTCTATTTCTATGCTGGAAGAGGAAGTAGATTGATTCCAACCATTTTGATGTCTCAGGATTCCGACCGAATTCATCGGGAAGCGGCCATGGTCGTTTACGTGCAAGTGCGGAGATTTGGACGGAAAACACCACATTGGAAATAGAAAAGATAGAGGAATTTATGTGATGCATTTTGAAGATTTAATTTCTATGCTGGAAGACGAAGTAGATTGATTCCAACCATTTTGATGTCTCAGCATTGCGACCGATTTCATCGGGAACCGACCATGGTCGTTTTGGTGTTAGTGTGGAGATTTGGACGGAAAACACCACATTGGAAATAGAGAAGATAGAGCAATTTTAATGAAACACTTTGAAGATTCTATTTGGATGCAGGAAGTGGAAGTAGATTGCTTCCAACCGTTTTGATGTCTCAGGATTGCGACCGAATTCATCGGGAAACGGCCATGGTCGTTTTGGTGCAAGTGCGGAGATTTGGACGGAAAACACCACATCGGAAATACAAAAGATAGAGGAATTTTTTTGAACCACTTTGAAGATTCTATTTGGATGTAGGAAGTGGAAGTAGATTGCTTCCAACCATTTTGATGTCTCAGGATTGCGACCGAATTCATCGGGAAGCGGCCATGGTCGTTTTGGTGCTAGTGCGGAGATTTGGACGGAAAACACCACATTGGAAATAGAAAAGATAAAGGTTTTTGATCCACTTTGAAGATTCTATTTGGATGCAGGAAGTGGAAGTAGATTGCTTCCAACCATTTTGATGTCTCAGGATTGCGACCGAATTCATCGGGAACCGGCCATGGTCGTTTTGGTGCAAGTGCGGAGATTTGGACGGAAAACACCACACTGGAAATAGAAAACATAGAGGAATTTCTGTGATGCATTTTGAAGATTCAATTTCTATGCTGGAAGACGAAGTAGATTGATTCCAACCATTTTGATGTCTCAGGATTGCGACCGAATTCATCGGGAAGCGGCCATGGTCGTTTTGGTGCAAGTGCGGAGATTTGGACGGAAAACACCACATTGGAAATAGAAAAGATAGAGGAATTTTTAGGAAGCACTTTGAAGATTCTATTTGGATGCAGGAAGTGGAAGTAGATTGCTTCCAACCATTTTGATGTCTCAGGATTGCGACCGAATTAATCGGGAACCGGCCATGGTCGTTTTGGTGCAAGTGCGGAGATTTGTACGGAAAACACCACATTGGAAATAGAAAAGATAAAGGAATTTATTTGAACCACTTTGAAGATTGTATTTGGATGCAGGAAATGGAAGTAGATTGCTTCCAACCATTTTGATGTCAAACGATTGCGACCGAATTCATCGGGAACCGGCCATGGTCGTTTAGGTGCAAGTGCGGAGATTTGGACGGAAAACACCACATTGGAAATAGAAAAGATAGAGGAATTTTTTTGATGCATTTTGAAGATTCTATTTCTATGCTGGAAGAGGAAGTAGATTGATTCCAACCATTTTGATGTCTCAGGATTCCGACCGAATTCATCGGGAAGCGGCCATGGTCGTTTACGTGCAAGTGCGGAGATTTGGACGGAAAACATCACATTGGAAATAGAAAAGATAGAGGAATTTTTTGCATACACTTTGAAGATTGTATTTGGATGCAGGAAGTGGAAGTAGATTGCTTCCAACCATTTTGATGTCTAAGGATTGCGACCGAATTCATCGGGAACCGGCCATGGACGTTTAGGTGCAAGTGCGGAGATTTGGACGGAAAACACCACATTGGAAATAGAAAAGATAGAGGAATTTTTTTGATGCATTTTGAAGATTCTATTTCTATGCTGCAAGAGGAAGTAGATTGATTCCAACCATTTTGATGTCTCAGGATTCCGACCGAATTCATCGGGAAGCGGCCATGGTCGTTTACGTGCAAGTGCGGAGATTTCGACGGAAAACACCACATTGGAAATAGAAAAGATAGAGGAATTTATGTGATGCATTTTGAAGATTTAATTTCTATGCTGGAAGACGAAGTAGATTGATTCCAACCATTTTGATGTCTCTGCATTGCGACCGATTTCATCGGGAACCGACCATGGTCGTTTTGGTGTTAGTGTGGAGATTTGGACGGAAAACACCACATTGGAAATAGAAAAGATAGAGGAATTTTTTTGATGCATTTTGAAGATTCTATTTCTATGCTGGAAGAGGAAGTAGATTGATTCCAACCATTTTGATGTCTCAGGATTGCGACCGAATTCATCGGGAAACGGCCATGGTCGTTTTGGTGCAAGTGCGGAGATTTGGACGGAAAACACCACATCGGAAATACAAAAGATAGAGGAATTTTTTTGAACCACTTTGAAGATTCTATTTGGATGTAGGAAGTGGAAGTAGATTGCTTCCAACCATTTTGATGTCTCAGGATTGCGACCGAATTCATCGGGAAGCGGCCATGGTCGTTTTGGTGCTAGTGCTGAGATTTGGACGGAAAACACCACATTGGAAATAGAAAAGATAGAGGAATTTTCTTGATCCACTTTGAAGATTCTATTTGGATGTAGGAAGTGGAAGTAGATTGCTTCCAACCATTTTCATGTCTCAGGATTGCGACCGAATTAATCGGGAACCGGCCATGGTCGTTTTGGTGCAAGTGCGGAGATTTCGACGGAAAACACCACACTGGAAATAGAAAAGATAAAGGAATTTTTTTGATGCACTTTAAAGATTCTATTACTATGCTGGAAGAGGAAGTAGATTGCTTCCAACCATTTTGATGTCTTAGGATTGCGACCGAATTCATCGGGAAACGGCCATGGTCGTTTTGGTGCAAGTGCGGAGATTTGGACGGAAAACACCACATTGGAAATAGAAAAGATAAAGGAATTTTTTTGATGCACTTCAAAGATTCTATTTCTATGCTGGAGAAGGAAGTAGATTGATTCCAACCATTTTGATGTCTCAGGATTGCGACCGAATTCATCGGGAAGCGGCCATGGTCGTTTAGGAGCAAGTGCGGAGATTTGGACGGAAAACACCACATTGGAAATAGAAAACATAGAGGAATTCCTGTGATGCATTTTGAAGATTCTATTTCTATGCTGGAAGTGGAAGTAGATTGCTTCCAACCATTTTGATGTCTCAGGATTGCGACCGAATTCATCGGGAAACGGCCATGGTCGTTTTGGTGCAAGTGCGGAGATTTGGACGGAAAACACCACATTGGAAATAGAAAAGATAGAGGAATTTTTTTGATGCACTTTGAGGATTCTATCTCTATGCTGGAAGTGGAAGTAGATTGATTCCAACCATTTTCATGTCTCAGGATTGCGACCGAATTCATCGGGAACCGGCCATGGTCGTTTTGGTGCAAGTGCGGAGATTTGGACGGAAAACACCACATTGGAAATAGAAAAGATAGAGGAATTTTTGTGATGCACTTTGAAGATTCTATTTCTATGCTGGAAGAGGAAGTAGATTGCTTCCAACCATTTTGATGTCTCAGGATTGCGACCGAATTCATCGGGAACCGGCCATGGTCGTTTTGGTGCAAGTGCGGAGATTTGGACGGAAAACACCACATTGGAAATAGAAAAGATAGAGGAATTTTTTTGATGCACTTTGAAGATTCTATTTGGATGCAGGAAGTGGAAGTAGATTGCTTCCAACCATTTTGATGTCTCAGGATTGCGACCGAATTCATCGGGAACCGGCCATGGTCGTTTAGGTGCAAGTGCGGAGATTTGGACGGAAAACACCACATTGGAAATAGAAAAGATAGAGGAATTTTTTTGATGCATTTTGAAGATTCTATTTCTATGCTGGAAGAGGAAGTAGATTGATTCCAACCATTTTGATGTCTCAGGATTGCGACCGAATTCATCGGGAAGCGGCCATGGTCGTTTACGTGCAAGTGCGGAGATTTGGACGGAAAACACCACATTGGAAATAGAAAAGATAGAGGAATTTATTTGAAGCACTTTGAAGATTGTATTTGGATGCAGGAAGTGGAAGTAGATTGCTTCCAACCATTTTGATGTCTAAGGATTGCGACCGAATTCATCGGGAACCGGCCATGGTCGTTTAGGTGCAAGTGCGGAGATTTGGACGGAAAACACCACATTGGAAATAGAAAAGATAGAGGAATTTTTTTGATGCATTTTGAAGATTCTATTTCTATGCTGGAAGAGGAAGTAGATTGATTCCAACCATTTTGATGTCTCAGGATTCCGACCGAATTCATCGGGAAGCGGCCATGGTCGTTTACGTGCAAGTGCGGAGATTTGGACGGAAAACACCACATTGGAAATAGAAAAGATAGAGGAATTTCTGTGATGCAATTTGGGGATTTAATTTCTATGCTGGAAGACGAAGTAGATTGATTCCAACCATTTTGATGTCTCAGCATTGCGACCGATTTCATCGGGAACCGACCATGCTCGTTTTGGTGCTAGTGTGGAGATTTGGACGGAAAACACCACATTGGAAATACAAAAGATAGAGGAATTTCTGTGATGCATTTTGAAGTTTCAATTTCTATGCTGGAAGACGAAGTAGATTGATTCCAACCATTTTGATGTCTCAGGATTTCGACCGAATTCATCGGGAAACGGCCATGGTCGTTTTGGTGCAAGTGCGGAGATTTGGACGGAAAACACCACATTGGAAATAAAAAAGATGGAGTAATTTGTTCGATGCACTTTGAGGATTCTATCTCTATGCTGGAAGTGGAAGTACATTGATTCCAACCATTTTGATGTCTCAGCATTGCGACCGATTTCATCGGGAACCGACCATGCTCGTTTTGGTGCTAGTGTGGAGATTTGGACGGAAAACACCACATTGGAAATAGAAAAGATAAAGGAATTTTTTTGATCCACTTTGAAGATTCTATTTGGATGCAGGAAGTGGAAGTAGATTGCTTCCAACCATTTTGATGTCTCAGGATTGCGACCGAATTCATCGGGAACCGGCCATGGTCGTTTTGGTGCAAGTGCGGAGATTTGGACGGAAAACACCACACTGGAAATAGAAAACATAGAGGAATTTCTGTGATGCATTTTGAAGATTCAATTTCTATGCTGGAAGACGAAGTAGATTGATTCCAACCATTTTGATGTCTCAGGATTGCGACCGAATTCTTCGGGAAGCTGCCATGGTGGTTTAGGTGCAAGTGCGGAGATTTGGACGGAAAACACCACATTGGAAATAGAAAAGATAGAGGAATTTTTTTGATCCACTTTGGAGATTCTATTTGGATGCAGGAAGTGGGAGTAGATTGCTTCCAACCATTTTCATGTCTCAGGATTGCGACCGAATTAATCGGGAACCGGCCATGGTCGTTTTGGTGCAAGTGCGGAGATTTGTACGGAAAACACCACATTGGAAATAGAAAAGATAAAGGAATTTATTTGAACCACTTTGAAGATTGTATTTGGATGCAGGAAATGGAAGTAGATTGCTTCCAACCATTTTGATGTCAAACGATTGCGACCGAATTCATCGGGAACCGGCCATGGTCGTTTAGGTGCAAGTGCGGAGATTTGGACGGAAAACACCACATTGGAAATAGAAAAGATAGAGGAATTGTTTTGATGCATTTTGAAGATTTTATTTCTATGCTGGAAGAGGAAGTAGATTGATTCCAACCATTTTGATGTCTCAGGATTCCGACCGAATTCATCGGGAAGCGGCCATGGTCGTTTACGTGCAAGTGCGGAGATTTGGACGGAAAACATCACATTGGAAATAGAAAAGATAGAGGAATTTTTTGCATACACTTTGAAGATTGTATTTGGATGCAGGAAGTGGAAGTAGATTGCTTCCAACCATTTTGATGTCTAAGGATTGCGACCGAATTCATCGGGAACCGGCCATGGTCGTTTTGGTGCAAGTGCGGAGATTTGGACGGAAAACACCACATTGGAAATAGAAAAGATAGAGGAATTTTTAGGAAGCACTTTGAAGATTCTATTTGGATGCAGGAAGTGGAAGTAGATTGCTTCCAACCATTTTGATGTCTCAGGATTGCGACCGAATTCATCGGGAACCGGCCATGGTCGTTTTGGTGCAAGTGCGGAGATTTGGACGGAAAACACCACATTGGAAATAGAAAAGATAAAGGAATTTTTTTGATGCACTTTGAAGATTCTATTTCTATGCTGGAAGAGAAAGTAGATTGATTCCAACCATTTTGATGTCTCAGGATTGCGACCGAATTCATCGGGAACCGGCCATGGTCGTTTAGGTGCAAGTGCGGAGATATGGACGGAAAACACCACATTGGAAATAGAAAAGATAGAGGAATTTTTTGCATACACTTTGAAGATTGTATTTGGATGCAGGAAGTGGAAGTAGATTGCTTCCAACCATTTTGATGTCTAAGGATTGCGACCGAATTCATCGGGAACCGGCCATGGTCGTTTAGGTGCAAGTGCGGAGATTTGGACGGAAAACACCCCATTGGAAACAGAAAAGATAGAAGAATTTTTTTGATGCATTTTGAAGATTCTATTTCTATGCTGGAAGTGGAAGTAGATTGATTCCAACCATTTTCAGGTCTCAGGATTGCGACCGAATTCATCGGGAAGCGGCCATGGTCGTTTACGTGCAAGTGCGCAGATTTGGACGGAAAACACCACATTGGAAATAGAAAAGATAGAGGAATTTTTAGGAAGCACTTTGAAGATTCCATTTCTATGCTGGAAGAGAAAGTAGATTGATTCCAACCATTTTGATGTCTCAGGATTGCGACCGAATTCATCGGGAAGCGGCCATGGTCGTTTAGGTGCAAGTGCGGAGATTTAGACGGAAAAGACCACATTGGAAATAGAAAAAATAGAGGAATTTTTTTGATGCACTTTGAAGATTCTATTTCTATGCTGGAAGTGGAAGTAGATTGATTCCAACCATTTTCAGGTCTCAGGATTGCGACCGAATTCATCGGGAAGCGGCCATGGTCGTTTACGTGCAAGTGCGGAGATTTGGACGGAAAACACCACATTGGAAATAGAAAAGATAGAGGAATTTTCTTGCTGCATTTTGAAGATTCTATTTCTATGCTGGAAGAGGAAGTAGATTGATTCCAACCATTTTGATGTCTCAGGATTAAGACCGAATTCTTCGGGAAGCGGCCATGGTCGTTTACATGCAAGTTTGGAGATTTGGACGGAAAACACCACATTGGAAATAAAAAAGATAAAGGAATTTGTTTGATGCACTTTGAGGATTCTATCTCTATGCTGGAAGTGGAAGTACATTGATTCCAACCATTTTCATGTCTCAGGATTGCGACCGAATTCATCGGGAACCGGCCATGGTCGTTTTGGTGCAAGTGCGAAGATTTGGACGGAAAACACCACATTGGAAATAGAAAACATATAGGAATTTTTGTGATGCATTTTGAAGATTCAATTTCTATGCTGGAAGACGAAGTAGATTGCTTCCAACCATTTTGATGTCTCAGGATTGCGACCGAATTCATCGGGAAACGGCCATGGTCGTTTTGGTGCAAGTGCGGAGATTTGTACGGAAAACACCACATTAAAAATAGAAAAGATAAAGGAATTTTTTTGATCCACTTTGAAGATTCTATTTGGATGTAGGAAGTGGAAGTAGATTGCTTCCAACCATTTTCAGGTCTCAGGATTGCGACCGAATTCATCGGGAAGCGGCCATGGTCGTTTACGTGCAAGTGCGGAGATTTGGACGGAAAACACCACATTGGAAATAGAAAAGATAGAGGAATTTTCTTGCTGCATTTTGAAGATTCTATTTCTATGCTGGAAGAGGAAGTAGATTGATTCCAACCATTTTGATGTCTCGGAGGGCTGAGATTACACTGAATTCACAATAAAACAAAGAACAAAGCTATATGCAAGTTTGAGATTTGGACGGAAACACCACATTGGAAATAAAAAAGATAAAGGAATTGCCGATAAATCTACTCAATTCTATCTCATGCTGAAGGAAAGTACATTGATTCAACCATTTTCATGTCTGTGGATTTAGACCGAATTCATCGGGAACGCTATGGTCGTTTTGGTGCAAGTGCGGAGATTTGGACGGAAAACACCACACTGGAAATAGAAAACATAGAGAAATTTCTGTGATGCATTTTGAAGTTTCAATTTCTATGCTGGAAGACGAAGTAGATTGATTCCAACCATTTTGATGTCTCAGGATTTCGACCGAATTCATCGGGAAGCGGCCATGGTCGTTTTGGTGCTAGTGTGGAGATTTCGACGGAAAACACCACATTGGAAATAGAAAAGATAAAGGAATTTGTTTGATCGACTTTGAAGATTCTATTTGGATGTAGGAAGTGGAAGTAGATTGCTTCCAACCATTTTCATGTCTCAGGATTGCGACCGAATTAATCGGGAAACGGCCATGGTCATTTTGGTGCGAGTGCGGAGATTTGTACGGAAAACACCACATTGGAAATAGAAAAGATAAAGGAATTTTTTTTATCCACTTTGAAGATTCTATTTGGATGCAGGAAGTGGAAGTAGATTGCTTCCAACCATTTTGATGTCTCAGGATTGCGACCGAATTCATCGGGAACCGACCATGGTCGTTTTGGTGCAAGTGCGGAGATTTGGACGGAAAACACCACATTGGAAATAGAAAAGATAGAAGAATTTCTGTGATGCATTTTGGAGATTCAATTTCTATGCTGGAAGACCAAGTAGATTGATTCCAACCATTTTGATGTCTCAGGATTGCGACCGAATTCTTCGGGAAGCTGCCATGGTGGTTTAGGTGCAAGTGCGGAGATTTGGACGGAAAACACCACATTGGAAATAGAAAAGATAGAGGAATTTTTAGGAAGCACTTTGAAGATTCTATTTGGATGCAGGAAGTGGAAGTAGATTGCTTCCAACCATTTTGATGTATAAGGATTTCGACCGAATTCATCGGGAAGCGGCCATGGTCGTTTTGGTGCTAGTGTGGAGATTTGGACGGAAAACACCACATTGGAAATAGAAAAGATAAAGGAATTTTTTTCATCCACTTTGAAGATTTTATTTGGATGTAGGAAGTGGAAGTAGATTGCTTCCAACCATTTTCATGTCTCAGGATTGCGACCGAATTAATCGGGAACCGGCCATGGTCGTTTTGGTGCAAGTGCGGAGATTTGGACGGAAAACACCACATTGGAAATAGAAAAGAAAAAGGAATTTTTTTGATGCACTTCAAAGATTCTATTTCTATGCTGGAGAAGGAAGTAGATTGATTCCAACCATTTTGATGTCTCAGGATTGCGACCGAAGTCATCGGGAAGCGGCCATGGTCGTTTAGGAGCAAGTGCGGAGATTTGGACGGAAAACACCACATTGGAAATAGAAAACATAGAGGAATTCCTGTGATGCATTTTGAAGATTCTATTTCTATGCTGGAAGTGGAAGTAGATTGCTTCCAACCATTTAGATGTCTCAGGATTGCGACCGAATTCATCGGGAAACGGCCATGGTCGTTTTGGTGCAAGTGCGGAGATTTGGACGGAAAACACCACATTAAAAATAGAAAAGATAGAGCAATTTCTTTGATGCACTTTGAGGATTCTATCTCTTTGCTGGAAGTGGAAGTACATTGATTCCAACCATTTTCATGTCTCACGATTGCGACCGAATTCATCGGGAACCGGCCATGGTCGTTTTGGTGCAAGTGCGGAGATTTGGACGGAAAACACCACACTGGAAATAGAAAACATAGAGGAATTTCTGTGATGCATTTTGAAGTTTTAATTTCTATGCTGGAAGACGAAGTAGATTGATTCCAACCATTTTCATGTCTCAGGATTTCGACCGAATTCATCGGAAAGCGGCCATGGTCGTTTTGGTGCTAGTGTGGAGATTTGGACGGAAAACACCACATTGGAAATAGAAAAGAGAAAGGAATTTGTTTGATCCACTTTGAAGATTCTATTTGGATGTAGGAAGTGGAAGTAGATTGCTTCCAACCATTTTCATGTCTCAGGATTGCGACCGAATTCATCGGGAAAAGGCCATGGTCGTTTTGGTGCAAGTGCGGAGATTTGTACGGAAAACACCACATTGGAAATAGAAAAGATAGAGGAATTTTTTGCATACACTTTGAAGATTGTATTTGGATGCAGGAAGTGGCAGTAGATTGCTTCCAACCATTTTGATGTCTCAGGATTCCGACCGAATTCATCGGGAAGCGGACATGGTCGTTTACGTGAAAGTGCGGAGATTTGGACGGAAAACACCACATTGGAAATAGAGAAGATAGAGCAATTTCAAGGAAACACTTTGAAGATTCTATTTGGATGCAGGAAGTGGAAGTAGATTGCTTCCAACCGTTTTGATGTCTCAGGATTGCGACCGAATTCATCGGGAAACGGCCATGGTCGTTTTGGTGCAAGTGCGGAGAATTGGACGGAAAACACCACATCGGAAATACAAAAGATAGAGGAATTTTTTTGAACCACTTTGAAGATTCTATTTGGATGTAGGAACTGGAAGTAGATTGCTTCCAACCATTTTGATGTCTCAGGATTGCGACCGAATTCATCGGGAAGCGGCCATGGACGTTTTGGTGCTAGTGCGGAGATTTGGACGGAAAACACCACATTGGAAATAGAAAAGATAGAGGAATTTTTTTGATCCACTTTGAAGATTCTATTCGGATGTAGGAAGTGGAAGTAGATTGCTTCCAACCATTTTCATGTCTCAGGATTGCGACCGAATTATTCGGGAACCGGCCATGGTCGTTTTGGTGCAAGTGCGGAGATTTCGACGGAAAACACCACACTGGAAATAGAAAAGATACAGGAATTTTTTTGATGCACTTTAAAGTTTCTATTACTATGCTGGAAGAGGAAGTAGATTGCTTCCAACCATTTCGATGTCTCAGGATTGCGACCGAATTCATCGGGAACCGGCCATGGTCGTTTAGGTGCAAGTGCGGAGATATGGACGGAAAACACCACATTGGAAATAGAAAAGATAGAGGAATTTTTTGCATACACTTTGAAGATTGTATTTGGATGCAGGAAGTGGAAGTAGACTGCTTCCAACCATTTTGATGTCTAAGGATTGCGACCGAATTCATCGGGAACCGGCCATGGTCGTTTAGGTGCAAGTGCGGAGATTTGGACGGAAAACACCACATTGGAAATAGAAAAGATAGAGGAATTTGTTTGAAGCCCTTTAAGATTCTATTTTTATGCTGGAAGTGGAAGTAGATTGATTCCAACCATTTTCAGGTCTCAGGATTGCGACCGAATTCATCGGGAAGCGGCCATGGTCGTTTACGTGCAAGTGCGCAGATTTGGACGGAAAACACCACATTGGAAATAGAAAAGATAGAGGAATTTTTAGGAAGCACTTTGAAGATTCCATTTCTATGCTGGAAGAGAAAGTAGATTGATTCCAACCATTTTGATGTCTCAGGATTGCGACCGAATTAATCGGGAAGCGGCCATGGTCGTTTAGGTGCAAGTGCGGAGATTTAGACGGAAAAGACCACATTGGAAATAGAAAAAATAGAGGAATTTTTTTGATGCACTTTAAAGATTCTATTTCTATGCTGGAAGTGGAAGTAGATAGATTCCAACCATTTTCAGGTCTCAGGATTGCGACCGAATTCATCGGGAAGCGGCCATGGTCGTTTACGTGCAAGTGCGGAGATTTGGACGGAAAACACCACATTGGAAATAGAAAAGATAGAGGAATTTTCTTGCTGCATTTTGAAGATCCTTTTTCTATGCTGGAAGAGGAAGTAGATTGATTCCAACCATTTTGATGTCTCAGGATTAAGACCGAATTCTTCGGGAAGCGGCCATGGTCGTTTACATGCAAGTTTGGAGATTTGGACGGAAAACACCACATTGGAAATAGAAAAGATAAAGGAATTTGTTTGATGCACTTTGAGGATTCTATCTCTATGCTGGAAGTGGAAGTACATTGATTCCAACCATTTTCATGTCTCAGGACGACCGAATTCATCGGAAGCGGCCATGGTCGTTTACGTGCAAGTGCGGAGATTTGGACGGAAAACACCACATTGGAAATAGAAAAGATAGAGCAAGGAATTTTCTTGCTGCATTTTGAAGATTCTATTTCTATGCTGGAAGAGGAAGTAGATTGATTCCAACCATTTTGATGTCTCAGGATTAAGACCGAATTCTTCGGGAAGCGGCCATGGTCGTTTAAATGCAAGTTTGGAGATTTGGACGGAAAACACCACATTGGAAATAAAAAAGATAAAGGAATTTGTTTGATGCACTTTGATGATTCTATCCCTATGCTGGAAGTGGAAGTGCATTGATTCCAACCATTTTCATGTCTCAGGATTGCGACCGAATTCATCGGGAACCGGCCATGGTCGTTTTGGTGCAAGTGCGGAGATTTGGACGGAAAACACCACATTGGAAATAGAAAACATATAGGAATTTTTGTGATGCATTTTGAAGATTCAATTTCTATGCTGGAAGACGAAGTAGATTGCTTCCAACCATTTTGATGTCTCAGGATTGCGACCGAATTCATCGGGAAACGGCCATGGTCGTTTTGGTGCAAGTGCGGAGATTTGTACGGAAAACACCACATTGGAAATAGAAAAGATAAAGGAATTTTTTTGATCCACTTTGAAGATTCTATTTGGATGCAGGAAGTGGAAGTAGATTGCTTCCAACCATTTTCAGGTCTCAGGATTGCGACCGAATTCATCGGGAAGCGGCCATGGTCGTTTACGTGCAAGTGCGGAGATTTGGACGGAAAACACCACATTGGAAATAGAAAAGATAGAGGAATTTTCTTGCTGCATTTTGAAGATTCTATTTCTATGCTGGAAGAGGAAGTAGATTGATTCCAACCATTTTGATGTCTCAGGATTAAGACCGAATTCATCGGGAAGCGGCCATGGTCGTTTACATGCAAGTTTGGAGATTTGGACGGAAAACACCACATTGGAAATAAAAAAGATAAAGGAATTTGTTTGATGCACTTTGAGGATTCTATCTCTATGCTGGAAGTGGAAGTACATTGATTCCAACCATTTTCATGTCTCAGGATTGCGACCGAATTCATCGGGAACCGGCCATGGTCGTTTTGGTGCAAGTGCGGAGATTTCGACGGAAAACACCACACTGGAAATAGAAAAGATAAAGGAATTTTTTTGATGCACTTTAAAGTTTCTATTACTATGCTGGAAGAGGAAGTAGATTGCTTCCAACCATTTCGATGTCTCAGGATTGCGACCGAATTCATCGGGAACCGGCCATGGTCGTTTAGGTGCAAGTGCGGAGATATGGACGGAAAACACCACATTGGAAATAGAAAAGATAGAGGAATTTTTTGCATACACTTTGAAGATTGTATTTGGATGCAGGAAGTGGAAGTAGATTGCTTCCAACCATTTTGATGTCTAAGGATTGCGACCGAATTCATCGGGAACCGGCCATGGTCGTTTAGGTGCAAGTGCGGAGATTTGGACGGAAAACACCCCATTGGAAACAGAAAAGATAGAAGAATTTTTTTGATGCATTTTGAAGATTCTATTTCTATGCTGGAAGTGGAAGTAGATTGATTCCAACCATTTTCAGGTCTCAGGATTGCGACCGAATTCATCGGGAAGCGGCCATGGTCGTTTACGTGCAAGTGCGCAGATTTGGACGGAAAACACCACATTGGAAATAGAAAAGATAGAGGAATTTTTAGGAAGCACTTTGAAGATTCAATTTCTATGCTGGAAGACGAAGTAGATTGCTTCCAACCATTTTGATGTCTCAGGATTGCGACCGAATTCATCGGGAAACGGCCATGGTCGTTTTGGTGCAAGTGCGGAGATTTGGACGGAAAACACCACATTGGAAATAGAAAAGATAGAGGAATTTTTTTGATGCACTTTGAAGATTCTATTTCTATGCTGGAAAGGAAGTAGATTGATTCCAACCATTTTCATGTCTCAGGATTGCGACCGAATTCATCGGGAAGCGGCCATGGTCGTTTACGTGCAAGTGCGGAGATTTGGACGGAAAACACCACATTGGAAATAGAAAAGATAGAGGAATTTTTTGCATGCACTTTGAAGATTCTATTTCTATGCTGGAAGAGGAAGTAGATTGATTCCAACCATTTTGATGTCTCAGGATTGCGACCGAATTCATCGGGAAGCGGCCATGGTCGTTTAGGTGCAAGTGCGGAGATTTGGACGGAAAACACCACATTGGAAATAGAAAAGATAGAGGAATTTTTGTGATGCATTTTGAAGATTCTATTTCTATGCTGGAAGACGAAGTAGATTGATTCCAACCATTTTGATGTCTCAGGATTGCGACCGAATTCATCGGGAAACGGCCATGGTCGTTTTGGTGCAAGTGCGGAGATTTGGACGGAAAACACCACATTGGAAATAGAAAAGATAGAGGAATTTTTGATGCACTTTGAAGATTCTATTTGGATGCAGGAAGTGGAAGTAGATTGATTCCAACCATTTTGATGTCTCAGGATTGCGACCGAATTCATCGGGAACCGGCCATGGTCGTTTTGGTGCAAGTGCGGAGATTTGGACGGAAAACACCACATTGGAAATAGAAAAGATAGAGGAATTTTCTTGCTGCATTTTGAAGATTCTATTTCTATGCTGGAAGAGGAAGTAGATTGATTCCAACCATTTTGATGTCTCAGGATTGAGACCGAATTCATCGGGAAGCGGCCATGGTCGTTTACATGCAAGTTTGGAGATTTGGACGGAAAACACCACATTGGAAATAAAAAAGATAAAGGAATTTGTTTGATGCACTTTGAGGATTCTATCTCTATGCTGGAAGTGGAAGTACATTGATTCCAACCATTTTCATGTCTCAGGATTGCGACCGAATTCATCGGGAACCGGCCATGGTCGTTTTGGTGCAAGTGCGGAGATTTGGACGGAAAACACCACATTGGAAATAGAAAAGATAGAGGAATTTTTTTGATGCACTTTGAAGATTCTATTTCTATGCTGGAAGAGGAAGTAGATTGCTTCCAACCATTTTGATGTCTCAGGATTGCGACCGAATTCATCGGGAAACGGCCATGGTCGTTTTGGTGCAAGTGCGGAGATTTGGACGGAAAACACCACATTGGAAATAGAAAAGATAGAGGAATTTTTTTGATCCACTTTGAAGATTCTATTTGGATGCAGGAAGTGGAAGTAGATTGCTTCCAACCATTTTGATGTCTCAGGATTGCGACCGAATTCATCGGGAACCGGCCATGGTCGTTTTGGTGCAAGTGCGGAGATTTGGACGGAAAACACCACATTGGAAATAGAAAAGATAGAGGAATTTTTTTGATGCATTTTGAAGATTCTATTTCTATGCTGGAAGTGGAAGTAGATTGATTCCAACCATTTTGATGTCTCAGGATTGCGACCGAATTCATCGGGAAGCGGCCATGGTCGTTTAGGTGCAAGTGCGGAGATTTGGACGGAAAACACCACATTGGAAATAGAAAAGATAGAGGAATTTTTTGGATGCACTTTGAAGATTCTATTTCTATGCTGGAAGTGGAAGTAGATTGCTTCCAACCATTTTGATGTCTCAGGATTGCGACCGAATTCATCGGGAACCGGCCATGGTCGTTTTGGTGCAAGTGCGGAGATTTGGACGGAAAACACCACA